>VUQR01022941.1:3855-22954 GCA_015108515.1 Hemichromis elongatus | reverse complement strand
TATTGAACGTATCAAGGCCGCTATTATTGAGAAATTTGGTTCAGGTAACTTGACATGTGATGGTGTGACCTCAGACACTTTTTCCACAACATCTCCACAGTCATCTATTTGAAGGACTGCAAACTTGTCCAATATGTCAGGGACGTCATCTGTACGAGGACACAGCAACACACAAACACGGTGAGAAGAAGAGTTTATAAAAGTTTGTGCGCTCACTGTCAGAAATGTCAAACATCTGAAATTATCCCATCGTGTCCTCTTACCTATGCAGATCCAGTGGTTTGGTTTGAGTTAGGACCGGAGATAAATGTTAATGTTAGTTTGTTCCTTGATTTTTGGTGCCCACTTGCAATATAAGTTGGATTGTAGATAGGGGGCAGGGCTTAATAGGAATTTATTCTTCTTCCTGCTCCTTTTCACACATGGTTACAGTGCTTTGTTGATAGAAAGTGTGGTTGGTTTGTCTGTAAGAACTAACCGTGGAAACTGCTGTACCAAGTGTGAAATAAATAAATAAATGAAATGAAATGAAATTCTCGTAGTTTGAACTGTGTTTCATACATTTTATTTCTATTAATAAACTAGAAAAATGTTAGTAAATATTTACTGGATGCATTTTGTAGAGGGCAAAGGGGCTATCTGAATAGATGGTTCAGGAGATGGTGATACATGTGGGCATGGCATACAAAGCTGTGCCTATAAATAAGAATGCAGAGTCTCAGTCAACATGTTGGTTTTAATGAGGACTGAAATACATTGTTGGCAGTACTCCATTTGAAGTCATATGTTATGCCGCAACAACAGATTCAAGTGTTACAGTCTTTCTAGTCTTCATGGGAATGGAGTTGTGAGAGGTGGAGGACTTCGTCTTAGTGTTTCTCTTCAATTTAGATGAGGGTAATGCATTACAGATTTATCAGCTTTCATCTGCACCCTATACCTATAAGAGTTCAACTAATTTCCGGAATCTAACAGGTATGCTTTAGCCATGCTAATGATTTATTTTCCAAAGAATGTTCCTCTATTTTAGTCTAACCTAATTCAATTGGATGGATGGCCATGAAATTTAGACCACACAGTGGTGTTCCCCACTACTTTGTTTTTCTTTTTATATGCTACATAATCTCACTCCCAGCTTTTCACAGGATCCTTCACCCAGTACCTCACACCTGATACCCCTTCAGCCTTATCCAGTGTGGAGGGTACTGCTCCAGTATTATTTTGCTTGATAGGAGTGCAGTTGCGCTGGTAATAAAGACCAAAATAAGTCCCAGAATTTAGTTTTCAGTCCATCCAGCTAGTAAGGAATGGGTTGTTCATCTGTCCACAATTCACAAGCATTGCTACGCCTCCTACAATATTGATCAGAATTTACTTACATACACCGATCCTCTAATGTGTCTAAACTCTAAACTGTCCTCAGGTTAAAGTATTTTTTGTCTTTTTCCAGGCACTTTTTTCTCAGGAATGTATACTCCAATGTTAGTCAGATTTTTGTCAAGCTTGCACACATTGGCCACCTAATGGGTCTTCATTAAAATCGATTTAAAGGCAATAACCTGTGAATTGGAATGAATTGCGAGCCAGATGAGCTACTACATCACTGGCATTCTTTTAGACTATCCCTATAAACTCCAATATTAAAATGCCCAACTTTCCTGCAATAAAAGGAATGATTACAGTCTGGTACAAAAAATCACTTTGGGCAGCTACTGATAGTTTGAGTCACTTAACTGGGCCTTTTCACCTTGCTTGTGTGTCTGTGTCTGCATTACGCTGTAAGGGTCACCTTCTAAAGCCAGTGAACTAAATTGGTGCTCAGCTTGCCAGGTTTGCTAGTTAGCTGACAAATTAGAACCTAATCCTCATCCATATATGGTCATTTCCGGCTCCAAAAAGATTAACATGAGCTGGGAGAAAACATGCAGTAAATTGTCCAGGATGAATTAAAACGCTCTGCAATAGTTTTACGGTGAATGGGCCCCTTTCTCTACCCAGTAAACTAAATTGGTATCCTGCTTTCTAATTACGTTTCCTAGTATGAGCTGATAAATTGAAACTCAACCCCCTCATGAGTAAGGTATTATCTGGGTCCAAACAGAACATTTTATCAAAAAAAGTGATGTTGAAGTTTCAAAATGGGTGACGGCATGCTTGTTGTTTATAATAAAAACAGGAAGTTTTTCTCAATGTAGTAGTTAGCATAACACAAGTCTACTACCATAACTGTAATGCCACTGTCTATAACGGAAACTACTAAAAAAAAAAGGTTTATTATGTAAGTTACATTTTAAAAAGATTACAAATTAACGGTAAATCTTTCCATGTCATTTTAACAATACAGTGATGTAAACGACCACGGCAGACCCGGTGACACTTTCATGCTTTGCAGCATACTTTATTAACATTCACATACACGGTTGCTGTTAACATACAGAGCTGCAGCTCCCCCGCTGCCAGCTCAACAACACAACCCACAACAACACCTTCACAGGACGCGGTGCAAATACTTAAGGCGGCGGGGCATGATTGCGGATGCCGTACAGGTGCGTCCGCCTTCCCTGCACGGCACCGCAGGCCACGCCCGCCACATACCCCCATCACCCGACTACGGTCAGGGAGCCATCCAGCCAAACCTACTCCCCTCCCCCCCGCGGGCGGGAGAGAGAATCGGCCCAGACCGTGGACGTCCCCAGCCCCTGGTCCAGCGACAGGGAGGTGCGAGTTCAGGTGGTCGCCCCCGGATCCAGCGGCCCTGGGGAAGCTGGTCCGGCGAGCTGTCACACCGTGGCGGGGGGCTGGCGAGACTCACGGCCAGCCAGGTGGGCATCCGGCGCACGGGACCATGAGGCACTCCGGCATCTGATGGAGATGAGGCCGGTCTGGACCGCAGGCTGACCTCAGGCTTGCATCCAGGCTTCCTCGGCACAGGAGCATCCGTCTCTTCACGCAGCTCCTCCTTCTCCGCGGCTCCCAGCTGGAGTGGTTGCGCTGGTCCCAGCTGGAGCGGACCGTCACGTGCCTCCTCCACCTCCAGCGATGGCGTGGCTGGATCCTCCAGCGCTCTACCTGCGCTGACCTCCGACTCAAGCTGGGCAGGTGGCGTGCTCAGCAGTCACTCTGCGGCCCTCCTTCGGGGAGCAGGGATGGGCGCAGGCCCCTGCTTGGCACCAGCTGCTCTCACCCGAGGGGTGGGGATGGGCGCAGCAGCAAGCTGCGTCCGGGTCGGTCGCACCCTTGGAGCTGGATCTTCTCCACGCTGGCGGCGGTGTCGGCAAGAAGCAGATCAGGGCCGCCAGATCCCTCACTCGCTGCAGGTGGTGGTCCGCCTGGACCTGCAGCTCTTCCCGCTGGGAGCGCCACACCACCGCTGCGTGACCGCCAGCTCGGCCACTATTTGCACCAGCTCCACCCTCTGCTGGCCTAGTCCTGGGTCTGCTGTACATCCCCTCCTGGGTTTCGGCACCACTGTAAACGACCATGGCAGACCCGGTGACACTCATGCTTTGCAGCATACTTTATTAACATTCACATACACAGTTGCTGTTAACACACAGAGCTGCAGCTCCCACGCTGCCAGCTCAACAACACAACCCATAACAACACCTTCACAGGACGCGGTGCAAATACTTAAGGCGGCGGGGCATGATTACGAATGACATACAGGTGCGTCCGCCTTCCCTGCACGGCACCGCAGGCCACGCCCGCCACAAATGACTATGACTGTTTTGTCTGTTCAGGTAATATTTAAAGTGAAGGTGCTCCTGCAGTTCCAAATGAACCTGCTGCTGCTTGAGCATCTTAAAATGTACATTAGCTGTAACTGCTGCTCACATTCACCACTGTCCATAAAAGATCTCTTTACAGCGTCTGTTCTTTCATGATATACTGTACGCTTTGGCACCATATAAGAAGCTGCTGTGTTTTGTTGCAAAGTGGCTTTGAGAGTCAATAAACCAGGTTTGAGTGTCCTTTTAGATGCCAGCTGTTTTAATTTTAGAAGTAAAGCATGCTTTGAATGGAGAAGTAGAGCTTAGCCTATACCTTATTCTTTTTACCATATAACCATACAGATGTCCAGTGGCCCAAATGTTACATGTGTAATTATGTGGCCCACATAAACAGCAGCAATACTAAGACTCAACAGGTGATTAAGTTCATATCATGGTAAAAGTGCTACTGAATGAAGTAGTTTTATTGAAGCATGGAACAGTCTGATAAATGGCTAATTTTATAATGTGAGGGATCCGCATTTAGGTTAACTAAAACAAACAAAAATTGGTGTTATCACATTAGGAACTAATAACACGATCTTTTGGTTCATTTGCCAGCAGCTAAGTGAGCCTAAGTCCAAAGCGTAATTAAACTGAGATTTGAGCTCATGACTCATCCGCCTCCATAAATTTTGTTACGCATAAAGCTGCGTGATAGCAGTAGAGGCCTGCTGGCTTCTGGTGATTATGATCCTGCAAAGGTGTAGGCAGCAAACCTTTATTTAGAATCAACCCTTTGGCTGCTCAGAGCAGTTCTGATGTAAACTCCTGACAGCTTTTAATCCTGTGAAAAATGAAAAAGGGCATTGTCTGAAAGTTTGAAGGATTGTGTTGTTGTTTTGCTACAATTGGAGGCATGTGGTTGTTGGGATAAAAGTGGGTGCACTTAGAGGAAGTAAAGGCGCTTTTGTTGCAGAAGTCTCTTAGGGATGTCCCCACAGTCCAGGGGTGATTGCAGTCAGGGAATGAACGTCTGCTGCTAACTGACAGACATTGTTTTGTATCAGGATGCTGATCACTCTGGGCTCCTGAGTGCTGTGTCAATTAAACGACAGCAGCCCAGACAGGTGGAAAGGAGGACAGGCTCATTTCTGTGCTGCAGCGGTCTGGAGATTGGCTTCAGATTGCTGCAGGCGCTGGCTCTGTTCAGCCAACTCTCACTTTGACTGGTTCAATCACCCATACACAGCAGGCAGGTGGATAAGAGAAAGATTTCAGCCATATCAATACCAGGTTGTCTTCAAAGTGTACAGTGTTCAAATGTGATGAAACTGTGGGAAACTTTGGGCTGTTTTCAGAATTCTTCACAGCACTTTTAAATTACAGACTGAAATCTAAGCAGGAAAGCCACCTGCGAAGAAAAGTTATTTGTATGCATTCCTACAAAACAAGATTTTTCAAAGTCTGAAACTGTGACAACTGCGTCCTCCTATAGTTTGTTGTCTATCCAGAGTCAAGAAAAATATGATTTTACCCCCTACTGATGTCGTCTGTTTTCCGCATATCTCATACTAAACGATTCTAAACTGTGTCAGACCTTCAAACAAAGTTAACTGTAAAAGTTTTCACACCCTGCTGCCTTTCTTGCAGCAGGGTGTGAAAGCATTTCTTTGGGTTAAGATCCAGGCTTGCACTAGGCCCCTCTAAATTGTTAATTTTATTCCTTTGAGACATTCGGAGATTGACTGACTCTTGCAGCTGTGCTTGGGCTTCAAGTCACAGACTGACTGAATGATGTTCTTCTTTTCTGTCAACATTTTTATTGCTGCCCCATTTTTATTACAGCCCCTGCAGTAGCAAAGCATGAAAAGTCTAGCACTTCTACCTCCACACATGTCTGTAGGTTTAAAGTACTTTATTTTATTTATAGTAGACATAAAAGTACGCAAAGCTACTTTCAGCCACTCCCTTATTCACAATGGGGTACCACAGCAGGTAGCTCCACGCGTTTGATTTGACAGATTTTTATCCCCCTTTGGGACACAATGGGTTTGTGTCCCCTCCAGGAATCAAACCAGGGAATTTTTAACTGGCTAGCGGAATATGGAAACCACTACACTACCTTGGGATTCAACAGGCCGAGCAATATTTTTCGAGTTATCAAGCTTTGTGTGGCCAAATATGTGTGAACCTTAATGTTCTTCTGAGTTCTCTGAGCAGTAGTTTTTGGTAACCACTCTGACATGAAGGCCACTTTTCTTTTGCTTTTTGTTTTCAGATCAAAGATTAATGATCTCTGACATTTACTGAGTTAAGAAAAGGCCACAGTTCTTGTTTTCCTTGCACCTAGATAAATAATTTACTTCACATTATCAGTCACCTCTTGGAAGGCTCTGTATTGTTCCTTCTCCATTGGGAGAAATTCTCCTCACCGAAGATCCACGAAGTCCAGGAGCCTTAGGGATAGCTTTGTATTATGCAAAGAGATATTACAAAGTTCAAGTTTGACTCTCAGAAGAAGAACATTTTTTTGACGCAGATTCCAGCAATCAGCCAGTAAGTGTTTAAAAGAGACGGATAGCCTCCTTGTCTCCTTTCACCTCAAGCAGCCTCTTTTGAAGTTTGGAGACCTGTTCTCTGAGTTGTAATTTTCTGTGCTCACAATGTGACACAGATGACTCCTCTGTGAACCCTGAGGAACGAGGAGGGACTTCTGCCACTTTTAAGCTACCCTATACTCAGAGCATGCTGCTTCCACCAACTTTTTAAATAAGATTTTTTTTTTCTTTGAAGCTCAGTATGCCATGGAAGTTACTGCTCTGGGATCCTTGCCTTCTTTGAGAAATAGTATATTCAAAGTTTACTGTTATGTGTGAGCCAGAAGTTGTGGCTCGTTTTAATCATTAGCATGCAGAACGGAGATAATTTCATGGAAATATTTATGGATGAATAATTGTGGCTGATGAGTTTTGTGAACTACAGCCATTGGGAAATAGTTAGAGAGGATGAATATACATGAAAATTAAAGTAATGATGTTGGGAGATGGGGGCAGAGCCACTGACTGCACACACAGAAGCACTTGCTTGTATAGTGATGAGTACATTTAAGTCAAGTACTAATAATTTCTATAGTGGATGGTTGGTTTGGACAGAGAGTGCATGGGGCAGGCTAATCTCCTGATGGCTCTCTGACTGTCCAGGCATTAGAAAGAATCTGGGAGGAAAGAAAGGCACAGTGAAGGAAATTGCTATTATCTCCATCCTTGGATGAAAGAATTATTTTTTATATTCCACTGTCCTATCTCTGATGCCCTTTAGCTAAAATTAATCACACAGAAAAGATTAAAGTTTTGTTTGCATTATTTACCCTTTAAGACTCGATTCTTGGTTGCACTTTAGACGAGAAAGCAGTAATTTATTCTTATTCCCAAAATCCAATTAGAGCTTACAGTGTGAAACATTAAATACGACTCATGTCTTCTGAGCAAACAAGGACACATGATAGAGGCTAAATCCATTAATATTACTCAACATGGTCTGTAATAACTGAAATGTCATCTCACAGAAAGCCTTCTGGTTTTGTGACTTATTTACATCTTCAGGCCTGTGCATGTATCTGAGAAGAAAAGTCAGATGGCAGTCTTAATGAGATCTGCACACGTTCGTGTAAATTGTCCTCCAGGGATGGCAGGGTTATCATTCTGCAATGTAAGTGGCTGCGTGGCAAATTTAGTAGAAGTCAGTAGCTGAGGCGCTACAGAGACATCATACATGGGCTTTTTACTGTAACCCACATCCATGGATGCACTTCAAAATAAAATTCAGAGTAAATGGCTGAAACCTTGTAAGTTTTGTGTCAGATCTGCTGTTAGCTTTGAGCATATTTAAGCCATATCACATTAGTGCAGCTTTGATTTGGTTGCAGTTCATTTCCAGGCTTCCTTAATGCCTTTCATGCTCTTCTGGAGACTATTTGTGGTGTGAGGCCTGTGAGCTAGTTGAGGCAGTTAAGTTAAAACGGTACAAAGTTTATACAACAGACAATTTTTCAACACTGCTAAGGGATAAGCGTGTCTATCATGTCTGTTTGATGCACTGGGGAACATTTTCATTGCACCGTGCTCTCTGCATCTTAAACTAAAATTCTGTGTCTGGTAGTTTTTTGCCGATATTCTGTTTTGTTTTGTTTTGGGTTTTTGGGGGGGGGGGGTGTTCTCGAGCTGATGTTCCTGTGTGGTCAAATTAGTGAAGATGTTTTCGTACTTTCCTTGTAATCCAGCTGAACTCTCAGGGCAACTGTACAACGAGCTTTAAACACTCCCAAGCAATAGATCTTTACGCATGAAATCGTTTTTGCTGTTGCAGACAGTATCTCTGACTGCAAAGCCAAATCTGGATCTTTGTAAACCAGTCGCATGCTGCATGAGGCATCCAAGATCATGCTCCTGTCATGCTGAAGAGATCAGAGAGGCAATTAAAGATGATCTGGAATTATGGTCCGATCTTTTCTGCCAGCGCGCTGAAGATGTGTTATGGTGTTCGCTGTTCTGACAGGCAGAGACTGACTCAGGCACGCAGACCGGAGCCCGCCTGCGGTCACCTGCCGCTAACCCTGCTGATCTCATCAGAAGCATTCCTATGCGAATCATTTCTGCTCGCACATGTCAGCAGAGTGGAGTTTGTAGCTTGAACACACTTAAACCTACTGTTACAGTCAAGGAGATAATTTTTAAAAAGCACACTTTGATCCCCGAGGATCAAAAAGGAGGGAAACTAGTTAAAGCCTTGATCTGAGGTCGGACTCCTATTCTTCTGGCTTGTCAACCCACAGCTGAACTGGGTGCCTAGGATGAACCCAAATGTCACCCTTACAGACAGCATCTCTTTCTTCCTCTGAAGTGACACTTGGTATTTTTCTCCGTGTTGAAAATGGGATAGCGGTGGTTTATTTCTGTCACACTCCGCCTTTGAGGTTGCTCCACCAGAGGCCAAAGATTTTCAGCTGCCTTCTCATTTCACCTCGCTCTGTATGCCTCTCATGCCACTCATTAATTCAGAGTTTGTTGCTGTTGTCGCTGCTGTCACAAGTTGTATTGTGTTAAATCTTTGCTAAACATGATTCATGAAGTCTTGCTCTTAGCCCCACACACAAACGTGGAATTTTTTTTGCAGTGTTCTGCATCTGAGAGGAGATGTTTGTAGTTCCAAAATCCAGTCTCTGGAATTCTTCAGCTGCATCAAACAGCCTCCTGCACTCACCCCCCCTTCACCGTCTCTTTCTCCCCGCTAGAGTCTCTGTGGTCTTCAGTCAAAATCCACACTCTTATTTCACTCCCAAATCGACAGCAGAAAAGTGAGTGAAGTACTTCACAGAAATTCTCACTCACAGCCTGTGCCTTTTTAATAAAGGCAGTTGAACAGTGGGCTGTATCTATCCATGACATAAACAAATCAGAGAGGGTGTTTTATGAGCTTTGGAATGCAGCAGTGAATAAGAAGTGACATGCATCCAAGCTTAAGATTCAGAAAACAAAACAGGGCCACTGTGCACACCTGCCTCTGGCCCTATAACCATTCCTTAGACCTCTGCTTCTTATTTTGCATGCACCTTACATCCTACCATGACTAAAAAAAAAAAAAAAAAGAAAAGTTGAGGCCGCTTGTTTTCCAGCACCCAACAGCAAACCAACGTGCCTGGAATCAAGACAGCTGACCTTGGGGAAGCTGAACACATCCTCTGGGTGCCAAAGTGCTAAAAACAAACCAGAAGCTTCCATCCACGGGGCAGATTATTTTAGAAGGAGGGAAAGCATGATGGAAAACAGCAGATATGGGGCAGCACTTACTTAGATATGTGCACAAAAAAATGCATCCAGAAGGAGACAGCCACCCAGGGTTTGTTTTTATTTTTTGCTTTTTTTGTAGCTACTCTCTGCCACTCTCTGTCAAGGTCAGGCCCCCTGTTACTGCCACCCTATAATCATGGCTGAGGTGCATCCACCGCTGAGTGAGATCCAATCATTGGTGCCATTGTGGAAAACATACTGTGACCTGGCATGCTCTGAGAGAGGGGTGATGGGTTAGAGAGTGTTGGCTTTTATAGAGAAAAGTGGCTCCAAGGAGACCAGTACCACCTCTCAGCATTTTTTTTTCTTTTATTTCTGTACCTACTGAGATGGAAAGTACTTAAACAACCCTGAGATTTTCTAAGACACAACACGAATTGAAGTGCGCTGTCTTATTGTGTTTGCATGGTTTTCCTCTGGAGCCACAAAGCCAGCCCCATTTACCTATCAACAGACAGAAATTAGACATTTAGGAAGTGAAGGTAGCAGAAGATGGATCTAAAATGATTGCAAAGGCCAGTAATTCAGCAGTGCTAACCTACATTTTACTCCCTTATTGATTTCATGTCAGCGTTATGGGTGACATACCTAATAATTCATTGCTGAAATGAATACTACATCATCTAGTCCCTGTTGTGGTTCAGTTTATTCTTCTCTGTCCTAATAATATAGAGCAGTTATCTGCAATATTTGCATGAAAAGGTCTGTCAAGATAGTGTACAGATGGCCCTACATATGTTCTGTGTTCCGAGAGCTCTGGTGTAGCATACAAACTGCAAAAATATTCCTATAGTCAGATATAGAAAACATATTGCATATTGAAGGAGCTCCACATATCCCGCAAGCTTTGATGGAACTAATCCATAAGTGGAGAAAAATAACAGAGGCCATGAAAAAGAACTCTTGATTGCATATATATGCAATCAAGAGTTCTTTTGATTGCATATAATGCCATGTTACAAAGGAGCACTTGCTTTAATTGCGAATGCAATCAAATTAAAACAAGCAAAGAATCTAAGAAGCTAACACTCAGCTCAATGAAAGGAGACCCTACAACTGTCTGCAAGTACAAGAGATCTACCTAACTGCTATACAGTGCCTCTGTTTGATGGGGGTGGGGGGGCAGCCATTCATGAGAAAGCTGACTGAAAAGCAAGATGAGCTAAAATGTCTTGTTCCAGCCAGTGGATAAGTGGAAAAATCTTCAGAAAGCATAAGACATGAATGGGATCATTTTTAACTGTGAGTCAAAGTATGGAGAAGGAAATTGATATTATCAATCCACCTTAACTCCATTTCGCATAAATCTACAAATGAATGCGCATTTTCACCTAAAAATGATGCAACTGGAATGCAATTCATACTGCTGGGCAAACTTTTAATGACAGAAAATCAGGCAGAAACACAGCATTTATGTGTATTTCATGTTTTCATTTACACTGACCTCATTGCTTGCTGCTTTTCAAATATCTTAAGTAACAAGTGACCTTTAAGTCACATGCAAATATAGTCAGAAAAATCACAGCGTGCTATAAAACTCAAGCCTGTGGTGTCAGTGTAAAGACATGAAGTGCATCTTTCTCACCATCGATTCATCATAGTTTTGGCATCTCCTGCCATCACTTGCAAGCTATTCAAAGATGCAGACAAGCAAAATAATGAAAAATCCCAGTAGCGTAAAGCCCAAAGGGACTGCAGAAGGTAGGACAAATATTATTTACTTTCAGGTAATGATACACTGATGCAAAAATTCCCCTTTGGAAAACCCTCACAAAACTTCACTATTATCTAAGTCTGGGCAGTGTCCTCTGAAATGTCTCATTAGCCTAATGTAACATTAGATTCCTAATGAGGATGAGATTTCTTTTCACTGTGTGGCCACTGTGTGAATGTTATCCTTATTAATTGAGCTTTAAGTGTGTGATCCATCCGCTGCATGCACTGGATGAGTCAGTCTTGCATGGGTTGCCAGCGACAATTTAATTGAGAGATCACGATGCTTGCATGGAAATGATGGCAGTCCTTCAGCATTTAGTGAAGAGCATGTGGATATCGTTTCCGCTGTGGGCTTGTTTTGTTGCATGTTGCATGATGTCAGCAGAAGACAGGCCGCAGTGCAGACACAGCAGAGGCCTCCCCAGCGGCAGCGCCCAATCAAGCAGACGGCACCGGAAAACCACGGACAGAGGTTAAGAACAAGCGCAGTGCAGCCTTCTTCCCTCGCTTCCTGAAGAAATGGCACAAGTCACAGGCTCTGGAGCAGAATATTGAATTTCCAAGTGTGTGTTAATCTGCTTGTGATTTGAAATAATTGATGGTGGCGCTTTGTGCTTGTGGCTAAACAACTTCACTTAGCACATGACTAATTACAGACAGTGTTTTTCAGGATGTGACAGTCGTATACGCCCTTGCAATAATAGCAGAAAGGTCGGTGCCAGCATTAATACAGCAGCTGGAGATAACCTTCAGTCCCTGCAGAGGACTCGCACACAATTAGCTGTCTGCTCTGCTGCCTTATCAGCTCACTGACAAGTCTCCCTTTCTGCTCTGACTTTTTTTAATCACACAATTAAATAATTTAGTTGTTTTAACTTGAAAGAAAACAGACTTTCTGCCCCTCCCATCTGCCCGGGAACAAAAGGAATGATGCATTAGTATAATGAGGAGGCTCCAGTTTAACATAACGACAGATGTAGGCCAGGCTCTACATCTGGTGAAAACTTTAATTTGGTATGGGAAGGTCCTTTTGCTCTGATTTTCAGATGTTATCATTTCATTTAACCTTTCTGCGAATGAGCCTGCCTGTAATGTTGGGATGGGTGCGTGTTGTGTCATTTCTGGGGAGGGCTTTCTAGATTTTCTAGAATAAACCACAGACAGAAGTGCTTTTAACCTGTGTTAAAGTCCAGTCCTACAAGAAAGTAATTGTACCTCTCGGGTTATGATCCCAACTGCTAGATTCAAGTTCTGTTAAATATCACATGATGTCCATTTTGTAATTTGTGGTCACAGTAAAGCAGGGTATTCTTTAGTGTTGTCTAACCTTAACCTCTGTATTTCTCAGTCTGATCCACGTCTTCTTTATCTGCTTTCAAAACACAATGATTCCTCAGCTCAAGGCATCACATCAGGTCTTCACAGTGGCAGCATATATCTTTTATACACAGTCTACAGCACATATGCCATTGTCCATAGTGCTCCCCTATGGCTGGCAGGGCTGGACAGGGGCAACACAGCCCAAAGGTAACGGCAGAGTTTTGCAGACCCATGTCTACATTCTGTTCAAGCTCACTTTCAAGTAATCCACATTCTGTCCTTGTACAGTCATCAACTTTGGAGCTACATGCTCTTGCCGTTTTTTGGAGTACTCCCCTAAGTGCATCTCCAAAGCCACAATTCTCACAATCCTGCTCTCTGCGTAGCCAAAGAGCTATGCAAATGAACATAAACGGCACATAAGCCCTGACCAGCTGTCCGCATTAAACAAACACTTCTGAAGCATTATGTGTTGCTGCAGTGGTGTGTCCTTTTAAGACCTACAGGATAAATGCTATTGTTTCTTTACTTAAGATGTGGGTTGCTTAGTTTTTCTCTCGTCATTTAATAATTAAGTCTTTTAAATTTAATGTTTCATAAGTGCATGTGAGTTCTTGTTTGTGCTTTTGTTGAATCTGTGGGATGCACAAATTTAAATTACTCTGCAAGCACACAAATACACGCACATTAAGTTACATTTCATTTCACGTCTAAATGAACTGTCTGTTGTTCACCGAGTGATTCATATATCACATATTCCTGTCTTTTCACCGGTTGTGCGTTGCAGCTGTCTACCTGAATGTAATTTTAAACACCCTTTTTAAAGATGAGAGCTTTTCTCCTCACAATCTTCTGCAGGCGAGCGTGTGCAGATGAGAGATTACTGTCATGGAATATCAAGCGCTGATTTACTGTATAATAGATTCAGAGATGATGCCTCCTGCTGTCCTGCCACCTGTTCTGTCAGCCAAGAGCCGTGTCGCTGCACACACATCCACGGCTCGTTTACCAGCGCACGGCACTCCAGAACACAAGTGCATCCCTATTAACCAGTCAAAGACTACCAGGAGCAGCTTAAATGCAAAATGCACAAAAGCGCCTGACGGCACAGCATTAGCTTGTTCGCACACTCCCTGTGATTAGATCAAAGAAAAGGGAATGGCTTGCGACTGTAGCTCTGAGAGTCTGTCCATCCGGCTTCAGTATCAACCTGTCTTGAGTCCTCCATGTGTGGCAGTGATGAAGTGTCTGAGCCAGCCTTCTCAGCCTCCGCAGTGAAAAATGAACTCATTAGTTGTAGAGGGAGAGGAGCTGAGGCTCGCGGGCACGTTATAAGCCCTTCCACTCTTCCCATGCGCTCATCGCTGGCCTTAAAAGAACAGTCTGTCTTAATCAGAGTCTAGTCCACACAACGCTTATACCAGATGCATTTTTATTCACAAAATGACAATCTCACCATTTCATTAATAAATGAGTCAGTAAGAGAAAATGTTAAGGAAGTCATAATCAAACTGGGCATTCAGTTTCTTCTCACAATAACCTTTGTCATTCATTTCTGTTTTTAGACTGCTTATTGTCCGTCACTTCCATTGTTCTTTCCCTGTCACGTCATATGTATTATACATGACCTTTACAGTTTACAGCTTTAGTTTGCTCAACTAAATACGAGAGTGTAGAAGAGGAAACACTCTGTCTCCTAACCTGCCTTCAGGCACTACTTGGTTGTTGACTCACAGAGCTGAAGTTACTTCCAGTTCTCTCTCTGGCTGTGTATGTCCACATGTACCCAAGATCCAAAATGTGTGTGTGTGCGTGCGTGTGCATGTATGTGTGTGCATGTGTGTGTGTGCACATGCAGTATATTGGCGTGAGTGTGTGCAAGTGTACTGCTCAGTTCAGGCAGAAACGCTGCAGCCTGTCCAAATATATTAACATCAAATGAAGCGCTCAACTTTCAGTTTCGGAATGTTTGTGGCTTACTGCTGGCTCAGATACTGTGCCATCAGTGTACTGACAAAATTTAGAGATGTATATGTGGGAAAGATTTGCTGTCATTTGGCAGCTTTGTGGTTGTCAAAAAGGATCTGGGTACAAAATGGTCTTTTATTGTCTTTTTTCACTAAATGTATAAAGATTACTCCCACTGAGTGAGAAACTTCCAAAACAGGGGAAAGATCTGACATTAAATCATTAATGTGACTGAGACTCACAAGTGACAGCTTTTCTCATCCTCCCTCTCGGTTGACCTTTGGTCTCTTCGTCTCTGTCTTAACAGATTCAGTAATCATGTACGATGCAGCGAGGGTGCCATCTCCAAAAGATGGTGCAAACGGGTTGGCCCAGCCGGTCGTCCCCGGAGCAGGAGCAGGAACAGCGGCAGGTTCTGGAGGGCCAACTGTGACTGCAGTGCTGCAAGCTAAAACTGAAGAGGGGCAGCCAGGTATGGAGGAGGAGGAGGAGGAGGAGGAGGAGGAGGAGCCCAAAGCAGAGCCTGTCCTGGTGAAGAAGCCCCACAGAGAGATTCTGGACCATGAGAGGAAGAGGAGGGTGGAGCTCAAATGTATGGAGCTCCAAGAGATGATGGAGGAGCAGGGGTGAGTAAAGAACAAATGGTAAAAAGACAATACATACGATATTGTTTGAAGACTGTTTTTTAGGTTGTTTAAAGAGCTTAGTGAGTTTAGGTTGCCATGGTGAGCTCTAAACTAAAGTAAATTTTAGACAGCACAGATTACTTTTACAGATACAAAACAGAAGATAGAAATAAGGTTAAATAAATAAGGTTAAGGTTAGTTATGAATGTGCTTGCATTCATAGTTAGTTGCATGCGTAGCATGAGTAAAACCAGAGTTGTCAAGGCAACTTATGAAACTAGACAGGGAGCTGTTTTGCTAGGCCTACAGTGCCTTAGGCATGTGTTAGTAGGAAGATGTCATCTTTCATGCAAACTGCAGGCAACTGTGGCAAATATCCGCATGAGTAAAATAATTTGCGAAGGGCATTAGTAACTTACAAACCTATCAAGAAATATACATTTTTCTCTAGTGACGGTTGCCATGCAGTCACCAGCTGGTCGCTAGGTCTGTGTGACTGGGGCCAAAAAGTGTGACAGAGCTATTAGAAGGGAGACGACTACACTGTAGTTGATATTTTATTTTCAGTTCAATAGTTTTTCTTGGACCATTTTCTTACTAATGACTGAAATTTTAAACATATTCATTTGTTAAGACCAGGAGCAGAGATTGCAAAGGGGTCTCTAAGCCTGTGTGGCTGAAGCCTTGCCCCTCAAATCCAGCAATCTAGTACCTAAGTCGTAGATTAATCCAAGTTTTTTTTATTATCTCCTTCATTTTGAAGCATTTATTTAATATTTCTGAAACAGTACTTTCCTGCTCTTGTTCTTGGCTTGTATGTTTTTTTTCCAAGTCTTGTAATTTGACTATAGCTACCCCTGCCTTCGGTATGCTGGCAGCAGGTAGGCAATATGAGCTATGACTTCCAAATCATGGGAAACAATTTTTTGAGCTAAACTTACAGATGGAAGTGGAACTGCATCTGGGCTATCGATTCAGCTGAGCAAAAGGTTGTGTTTGGCTTTGGAAGAAAGCCCACATATGATACACGTGTATTCAAACTTTAGTCCAATCTGAAATGCTTGCGTGGGCAGGTCTAATGGGAAAAAAAAGAGTTGCTGTTGGGTTTTGATGTCAACTGACATTACCGTTTTCAGAGAAACGGTAGTTGTTTATCTGTTTTTCACAATGCAGTTATTGGGGTGCCGGTTGGAGTGCAAGCCATAAAAGCTTGTGTAGCACAGAGCCTGACATTGACAGGTATGTACCTGTAGGGGTGCTGAGTTCACAAGCTGCACCAGAACATTACATTCAGACACCGTAACCTGCCACAAGTCATTTTCATCATAATATTCAGAGGATAAAAAAGAAAGAAAAAACAATTCTCTCTGGAGGAGTGGAGTAAACTTAAGGAGCTGTGTTTTTGTAAGGAAATGGTGCATAGCAGCTGTTTTTTTATATTTTTATCAGCATGTTTTGGAAATGGTATCAGTCACAGTGCCCTGTTATAACACAATTGAATCATATTATTCTTTTTTCTCATTTTTTAAAAGGGCATTATTGTGAGACATTGAATTAAACTGCAATCTCTCTGTAGGAGGTTGCTCTGATGCTGATCATAACTGTTTCTTGGCATAAGAAGGGTTCAGTGTCAGGTGAAGGACAGGACACTACAGGGGCTATTTTGGCAAAGACCTGGGTGCTTCCTGATTGGCCAGGTGCCCCAGTTAACATAAGTGGCAGCGCTCACAATCAGCAGCCCAGTGAAGAATCATGTCTTTGCT
Organism: Hemichromis elongatus; assembly: GCA_015108515.1. Lineage (NCBI taxonomy): Eukaryota > Metazoa > Chordata > Actinopteri > Cichliformes > Cichlidae > Hemichromis > Hemichromis elongatus. The sequence goes on along the minus strand of VUQR01022941.1, from coordinate 6,002 downwards.
TTAAGGGCTCCTGCTTTTTTGGTTGTGTGCCTGTGGAGACACAAGGAGGTGTAGAAGGGCCTTGTCATGGGTGTCAGGGGATTTTACACTGTTCCTAAGCTAACAGTGGGAGTTAGTTAGGGAAGGTAATCGTGCATGCATATAGAGACATGGCCATTCAATCATCGGTGACACCCATTTCTGCTTCCCAATGTTGCTACTGAATTGAATTTTACTCAGCAGAGTGTTACAGCCATAGGGACAGTCAGCCTAGCTGAGTCCGTTCCATTAGCATCCAGGACAAAGTTAGGAAGAACTGGAAACTGTAGAGATGGCAGTCAGCCCTTTTCCACAATCTCAGTGCTTCTTCCTGGCGTGTTTGCTCATACACACACACACACTGTATACACATCCACACTGCTGCTTGAATAACCACAGCTCGCAGCCAAACTCCAGGCGAGACCATAATTAATGACGAGCTCTGTGATCCTGTGTCAGTGCAGAGAAAACTCACTTTCCCGCTGATACCTCGTGACATTTCACTCATATCACATTTGTCATTTACAGAAAGCTGGGTAATCCATGATGTATTAGGGGAGAGTGATTTAATTGAATGAAAGGCAATCTAATTAGAGAGGGAGGCAGGCACATTTGAATGCCAGAATGAGGAACCTTTTATCCGCCTCAGTATTTAGATGAATTAAATCCAAGTGCTGGGTGTTATTTTTAAGGTGAAGCTGGATTGTACTTCCACTCATTTTTGTGCTTGGCCCTCCTTCCCTGAGCCCACGAGGTCTCATTAAGTCTGTAGGGTAATAGTAGAGCCACAGCAGATTGATGAAGCTGAAGGACAGCTACTGAGGATAGACTGACGGGGTTGCACAGTTGCCATCTGTCAAGGTCTACTCATCTCCTGGCTTGGAGTAGATGTAATAGGTCCTGGTTTGAGAAAAGACCCATGATGTCTACAGGAGCGGTGTAGTGGCATGCAGCAGCTTGGCTAATAATGACAAAACGCAAGGAGACAAGACATTCGCACTGACCGGCTCCACTCTGCTTATCTGACTGCATGGCCTCCACTGGCATGCGGTCGCACATGAAGGATGGCGACCACTCAGCTGAGTGTTAAAGCCCTGGACGGACTCAACTCATCTTGTTAAGCTATAATAAAAGGAGAATCCCATTTGGCAGCTTGGCTCGGCACAGCTACCCGTGCCTCTCCAATTTCTAATGTGCCTCTTTAAATGAGAGAGCGTGTGTGCAGGATTAAGGGATAGAGCGGGGGATGAAAAACAGGGATAGAGAGGCAGAGCAATGCCAGGCATTAGACACAATTAAGATGGTGGCTGGAGTCTGTTTTCATTTGTAGTGGATTTAAGCCAGGGGACTCCACGTCACCCGCGAATCCTGGTTTTGACTGAGGACAGGGTTAAGGATTAGGCTCAGGGGCAGGTTGGATGGCAGCCCAGCCCCCTTATTGTCTAACTTTGCCAGCACATGGCAAGACACTCCCCTCCTCCCTTTACACACAGCCCCCCAGCTCCACTCCGGAGATAAAACCAGGATAAATGGTCTGTCGTGAGTGATGGCCTCACGCCGGGAGCCAATTAGACAGGCTCAACGATTAAAGGAGTCTGTTCATTTAGCTATCCAAGGCCTGGCAGCATCTCCCATTTACTGGTGCATTGAGTGCTCCGTCGCTGCAGGGTGCATCAGCTTTTCATGTATATGAGATGGGCTAGAAGTTACATACATCAGGCCATTTTATATGTGACATATGTCTGGAAGAGCACGAGAGGCACGGTCTGTTAGAGTAGCTCTTGTAGGCAATAGAACATAACTTAAGCTATGTCAGCATCCCATCCGTCTCCCATCAAAGCATATTGATGTACCGAATTTATCAAACAAATGCGTAGTGTCTACTTCTAATCAGTTCTAGGTGCCTCATAATAACACGCCTGGCTGAATGATTTTGATCACAATGGCTGCTCTGTATGCAAGGGTCCAGACTCTATTTCAGGGGTGTTTTTCCCTGCTAACCGAGGCATAATAATTGTGCATGGTTTGACCTCCTGTGGTGTTTGAGCCTTTAATGAGCTCTCTTCACAGGCTTCACAACCCCCCCCCCCCCCCCCCCCCCCACCCCCCCCCCCCCCCCCAGCCCACCA
>VUQR01022940.1:13249-26359 GCA_015108515.1 Hemichromis elongatus | reverse complement strand
GGTCCTCGTGGCACCCCATCGAGGAGCAGTAGGCTGTGGATCTCTTAAGATCTCACTGTTGGGTTTGTAAGGTCATGCTACTCCTACATTTCTGTCTTGTTCAAAGATAAGATATAAAACAAAGTTCAAAGCTAATCAACTTGTGTGTTCTCCTTTTTAAAAAAAATAAGAATCGATAAGAGAATCGATAAAGAATCGAATCGTTAAAGAGAATCGAAAATGGAATCGGAATCGTGAAATTCTTATCAATACCCATCCCTAGTTGCTACTTTACCAGGTGTAACAATCAAGTTTCACATCCAGGCATCCATGAAAACAGAATTTATTCAATTTAACACAGAAGTTAGCAGGAAGTTAGCTCACTAGTTTCCACCAAAACTTGATATACCATGTTCTGACTGAGAGATTTCTGAAAACATTAAAATGTACAGCTCTGCTATTACTTCCAACATAAATGAAGACAGTAAACTAAACAGCAGTGACGTTTGTAGGGTTACTGACATTGGACTAGCTGGTATATGATGATGTGCTACGTGATCGCTAGTGACACAGGTATGTTAGTGTTCATCCTCCAGCATCACCGTGTTTGTGTTACACTAACTTTTTCCATTCGTTGAAAGTTAACATGGAGGTTTCCAATGGTTATGAACAAATTTTATCACATGGCAGGATGCTGTAAACCAGGGGTGTCAAACTCCAGGCCTCGAGGCCAGTGTCCTGTAGGTTTTAGATATCACCCTGGGTCGACACACCTTATTCAAATGATTAGTTCATTATCAGGCCTCTGGAGAACTAAACCAACTGAGGTAATCCATCCACAATACTAAGTTAGTCATTAATATAGTGCAACAATTTGGGAATAGAGCAGCCGTGAGAGAATTCAACATTAAAAAAAATCTATGTTTTGGAAGTGGAGGAAACAAGAATGAGTTGAGTAAAGTATGACTTATCTGACTGTTTTGTTTAGCTTAATGCACCTTATAATCCGGTCATGTTCATCTTATGCAAAATAGGACTACATCAGCAATAAAAAAGGTAATTTGTGTATCACCAAGGAACTAAAAAGAAATGAAGAAAAATACTGCCCATTGATCTTTTAGATCCTAACAGTGTGAAAGTCTGTACTGTGGCTTTTCTTCCAATGGTTTTTACTAGTGGACCAATCAGTAGTGTGTAAACATAGCACAAAAATTACAAAACAGAAGAGGGTAACCCAAAAACACTTTTTACCTGCTTTATTTAGAATTTGCCATTGTCAAATCCCCCCGTAGCTCTGATCTTTTTTTTTTTTTTTTAGCCTGGAGCATGGCATTGAGCTTGTTTATCCACAGCTCTGTCTGTTCTCACCATATGTGTCTCCTAACAATGTCATATTGTTTTACAGGTCTTTGGGAAGCTTGTTAAAAAGCATTTGGAGAAAAGATCCCTTGAGTAACAGTGGCCATCTTACTTAATAGTCTTGACAATTCAGTGCTCCCTGTGATGCAGCATTTATCCTGAAAGTTCAGAGAGAAAGTCATAGTAAAAGAATACTAATATTTTATGTATCTAGGTATGCATAATAGAAAAGGATGGTAAAAAAAGAAAAACTTTAAAAAAAACTTTAAAAAAAAGTATGGTATAATGAAAAAAAATACTTTCAAAGATTTGGCTGGTGCAGCATGCATTTGTGTAATAACCAAGCTGAATTGTATATATTTTATGAGTTTCGGAATGCTTATAGTGATTAAATGATAGCGACTGCCTCCATTAAAAAAACAATATAGAATAGCACTAAAAACACTCAATCTAAGAGAGTTTATTTATACACACACACACACACACACAAACATATATATTTTTATACTACAGTACATATAGCAGAAAATTTAGGTATTCAGGGTTTTTTTTTTTCTGTTTTTCTAAAATCAGCAAGTTAGGTCTGTGTGCTATAAGGGAAAAAAAAGTTTTATCTATTTAAAGCAGGTTCACTTACTATAGTGTAAGACTGCTCAGAGTGATCTGTCTCTCTAGTAGGGGTCCAAAGGGGTCAAATAATAGGAGAATTTTTGAAGTAATGATCAGATTTTGCCCACCACGAACAAACCTTTTTTTTTTCAACGCTGAATGTACAACAACTGGCAGGTTTCATTATTACAAGCCTCCCTGTTGTTCAAAAAAATACCAAGCATAGTTAAAGCATTGGACAAGTTTAAATGGCTTTCATTGTGAACAGCAAATCAAAACAGCAAAAGCAGCAGATGTCCACATTCAAGGCGTTGGATCTTACCTCGAGTTTTGTATCTCACTGTAACATTTCCAGTTTTGAAGACCATCCTGCTCTGCTTGTGACATTACCACACCATCTACAATCTACTCATTAGTGCTTTACTTTTTGTACAACTTTATCTCTTTTTGTGTGCTTGATAATGCAGATGTCTCCCACACAATTTAGTAGGTGTAACTTGGCCCCACACTATGCTAAGTGGGGCTTTTATTTTGGAGTTTTCTTATTTAGAATGGCTAAACAGTTAATTCAAAGGAACATAAACAGAGTAGAAGACATAATAAAAGTCCCCTTTTTAAAAGTTAAAAACTTGGATTGAGCTATTAAATCTGATCAAGTCAAACTGCAAACTGCACAATAGCAGCTACTCTAATTAGCTGGGTTACTTCCAAGCTATTGTTTGATCTGTACAGTGGAGTCATCTTGGCATCCTTCCTTCTGAAGATCATAAAAAGAACTGACAGCCAGTAAACTGACCCCAACGCCACCCTGTTAGTCTCAGATAGCTTTCTCTGGAACTTTAAGAGATCCAATTTGCAAATGATCTTCATCATAAACAAATACAACCAGAGTTCAAAGTCCATCCATCAGTGACAAATCTCCAGAAAGAGGAAATTTAATAAACAATCATTCTTCAGTCCACTACTCCACCCCAGGCTTTATCGCTGTTTACTTAGAAGCACTACTGAGCAAACTTTAAGTTTTAGGAACTAAAAGTTAAGAAAGTTTTCAAAAATAACACCATGAATACTTTTAAACTGTGAATAAAATCAAATAAAATAAAATCAATATTTGGTGTGAGCTCCACTTGCCTTTAAAATAGCACCATCTCCCCAAGGTACACTTGCACATAGTTTTTCAAGGTACTTGGCAAGTAAGTTGTTCCAAGCATATTGAATAACTTTCTTCTGTGGATTTAGACTGTCTGAGTGAGTTGCTTCTTTCTCTTCATGTAATCCCAGACTGACTCCATGTTGTTGATATAAGTGCTCTGTGGGGGCCATGCTGTCTTTTACAGGACTCCTTGTTCTTCTTGTCACTAGAAACTATTCTTCATGACTCTGCCTGTATGTTTGAGGTTATTGTCATGATGGAGAATTAATAATGTGAAGCCTCTAAAAAAACAATAACTTTATAACTAAAGAAGTTACTTTATTGTCAGTTTTAGAATGGAGGGAATGATACGTTTTCACGTTGGCATTGAGTTTTTCCTTTCCAGTCACCTTTCTCACTCACTGTGTTAATAGACCTCTCTGCATTGAATTGTACCTGATATTAATCTCTGTCTCTCTTCCACAGCATGTCTTTATCCCGTTTTCTTCTTTCACCTCAACCGGTCGCAGCAGATAACTGCCCCTCCCTGAGCCTGGTTCTGCTGGAGGTTTCTTCCTGTTAAAAGGGAGTTTTTCCTTCCCACTGTCGCCAAAGTGCTTGCTCATAGGGGGTCATATGATTGTTGGGTTTTTTCTGTATGTACTATTATACAATATAAAGCGCCTTGAGGCGACTGTTGTTGTGATCTGGCGATATATAAATAAAATTGAATTGAATTGAAAAGTTGGCCAGAATGGAGTTCAGGAGCCACAGAGTTAACCTAAGATCAGTGAACTAAGCAAAACCCATGATTTACTAAATAAAATCCGAAAAATTGAATTGCAATGTAAAAGAAGCATGACGAATAAACAGATGGAGTGATAAGCATGACTACATGCGTGCACAGGGGTGAGGGTGAAACTAATGAGGGTGGTGTGAACAGCAGGCATTTCTCAATACAGGTACGTTTACAAGCTACCGTGACGTTGCCCACTGGTTTTATGAATTCTCAAGGATCGTAAGGCACTATAACACACTGCATAATTTATTTATTTTTTATGTAAAGCTGGGCATACACTGTGCAGTTTCTGGTCCATTTTGAGCCGATTTTTCAGTCGTGCGACCGCTTTGGGGATCGTCCCGAGTTTCGCTTTAATCGTGTGTCGTGCATCATGTAGTATACGTGGGGTAACGAGGAGTGATTAACACATCACAACAAGCTCCCGATCATCAGTTGTAAGAAAATCAAACCTGTTTGAAATCCTGTCGTCCCTCGTGCGGGTGTCAGCGCAGCCTCTCACACTGCACACGCGTAAACACAGAAATGAATGTGTGAATACGGAGCAGCACGGCAATGCAGCGTGTGATCTGGACACAAGCAACTTGTAGAACTTTGGCAAGCTCATCCGAGCCCTTTCGACATGGCCTCACAAAATTATCACGACCACAACAACCGTGAAAAGAGTTGGATGCACATTGCTGCTCAATTGCAGCTGCTTGGTCAATGTTTTTCCATTAGTAATTTAGCAAAGTTGATGGTGGTGGTGTGTGTGTCTGTGTGAGTGGAAGACAAAGGGAGAGAGAGACAGATATAACCTTCCTGTTATGGTGGCACAGTGTGAGCACTCAGGTTGCATCAGAGCGTTTGGCCGTATAGTGTGAGACTGTGCATCCTGACCTACAAACTTCTAACCCCTGAGATTCAATCGTACAGTTTGAGCAGGAGCTGAATAACGCGACTGAAAAAAATCACGCAGTGTCTGCCCTGCATTAGACGACAGTAATGGCAGTGAATGAGACTAAAGGCAGGTGACTGTTTATATCAGCGTTTAAAATAAGAGTAATGTAATAGCTGATAACACATTATGGTATGTACAGGACATAAAAAGTCACAAAAATCTCAGAAATCTAATTCAGTAATATTGAAATATATTCAGTTTATTAATAGTAGTGTAATGACATCCAACTTTATAATAACAGGAACTGGTTTGATTTTCACCACTAATATTGAAATGATTTGTTGGCAAAATTTGTCATTTTACCATTTTTAAGAAAAACCACATACACATTGATGTCCTAATTACTTTTATGACTTCACAGGATTGGATGCAAGATTTTACTGCCCTGGTTTTAGAAAAACATGTGGAGTCTCTCCCCATTCCAGTGCATGCTGGGGAATGATCTAGCCCAGCCTTAACCCGAAAGGGATTAAATGGGTAGCGAAAAAGAATGAATATCAACAAATGCATACAGCCATCTGCCTGTCTCATTGATGTGCCTGGAAGCCAAAATGGAATCAGTGCAACGAGGATCTCAGAGGTGAGTTCTGACCTGACTAAAGAAGAGCACTGACTAGCGAATTTCTCTTCCTCTTTGATGAGGGAAAAAAAAAAAGTTTATGGGTGTTTTTAGAGTAAAACAGAGGGTGTGAGAAGAAGGCAAGAAGAGAGTGAAAAAATGTATATTTGAGTTCATCCCCATTAAATAAATGAATCATTGCAGAGCAATAGCTGAGTAGATCAGAACAACACTGCCAACGGGTCTCCCACTGTTCCAGCCAGCAGGCCTCGGCCACCCTTGGAGATTAATCAATTTTGTGGAATGTTTGATTTGCATTTCATTAAAAATTTAGGTGGAAAATTAATGGGGAGGCACTATGTTTTCAGGGGACAGCTGTAGAAAAAATTCAAGACCATCTTTGTTTGTGTCATGTCTTCAATTCGCTACGTCGCTCAAATTCCCTTTTTTTTTTTTTTTAACATTGCCGGCATGGATTTGGATTCCTCACTGGTTGTTCTCATGGGAATCAGTGCAGTCAGATGTTCTGTGGCCTTGGCTTTCTGTTTTTATGTGGGCTCTGTTTTACTCTGTCTTTTATATTTGCTTTGGAGAAACTGGCACATTTACAAAGCTGTACTCTGTTTCTGTCTTGGCCAGTCAGTGTTTTTACCATATGACTGAAAAGAAAATGAGTCATGTTGCTTGACATATTTCCACAAAGCCATGCCCTGTATCATAGCACTTCCTATGCGTGGATAAACAATAGATATCTGCTTATATGACAGGCTGAAGCCAATGCATTCATACTAGTGTTTGTCTAAACATGGATCCACAAGAATACCCATCAGTGCTCCAGTGTTTTCCCACTGTAAATGCTTTTATCAGCTGCACACATGAATTGTCCCATATACCTAAACATCTGCCAGTTGTGATGTGAACTATGTGCACAGATGGGTAGTATCCTGATCTCTTTTTACTGTCCAAATGCATCCCATGTTTCAGTGGCTGTGCAAACTCCGGAACATCTGGGTCACATCAAATTTGTGACATCTGTGTCCTTTTGAATGTACGCCCCAGATATCTGAAACAGTCACTGTTACGGATATACATATACTTAGAAAGTGCTCTGTTTTAGTCTGCTTGTGTGTGACCCAAGCTATGTGATGTATTTTCAACTGACAATTATAATATGTGTTGTTTTAAATTAAATTTTATTTATATTTGGCATGTTTCACTATAATAGCAGTTTAGCAGTTGTGGATGTCCAACTTTGAGCAGTTCATTAAGATGGTATTTAATTTCATATGTAAAGCATGGTGGTGGCAGCATCATGCTGTGGCAATGTTTTTCCACAGCAGCAACTGGGATAATAGTCAGAGTGGAGGAAAAGATGACTGCAGCAATGTAAATAGGCATCCTTGATGATAACCTGCTCCAGAGCACTCTCGGCCTAGGATTGGGGTAAAGGTTCATCTTCCAACAGGTCAATGCCAAGATAACAAAGGAGTGTCTTTGGACCATGTCTGGGTAACCAAGCCAGAACCCAGATTTGAACACAATTAAATATCTCTGGAGAGAGCTGAACATGGCTGTGCACAGAGTCTGCTCTTCAAACCTGATGGTGCTAGGTCGGTTCAACAAAAAAGAATGGAAGAAATTGACCAAAAAGAGGTGTGCCAAACTTGTAGTGTCATACTCAAAATGACTTGAGGCTGTAAATGCTGACAAAGGCAAATTGTCAACAGAGTCCTCAGCAAAGGCTGTGGATGGTTACATTTATTATTTATTCAATTTGAAAGAATTTCAAGCAAACCTTTTTCACTTTGTCATTATTGGGTATTATGTGTAGTATTTTGGGGTAAAATATTAGTTGAATCCTTTTTCGGAATACACTGTGTGCACAATTATTAGGCAAGTTGTATTTTTGAGGATTCATTTCATTATGGATCAAGGACAGTGCTCTCGCTCATCCAAAATGTTAATGAACCTAAACCTGAATTTTTAAGAATGTAAACGTGAGGTTTTGTCTTTAAGAGAATATATATATTTATATGCAGAATTATTACGCAACTAATCTAAAAAACAAACATTTTTTTGCAAATGTTAAAGTGAGAATAATAAAACAACTCAAAATATACATACAAACATTTCTGACATGTCAAAAAAAAAAAAAAAAAATAAGTGACCAATATAGCCACCCTTCTTTTCAATAACTGTCACAAGCCTTCCATTCATGGAGTCTGAACAGTGTCTGGGAGGATGTGGTTGATGGTGCACAAAAAGTTGATCGTCATCAGACGATCATCAAGAAACTGACAGAGAGCAGTACTGTTTCCCTACACTATAAATCTCCTGTTTAAGTAAGGTTCTCATGTCATTATTTTTTCATCCTTAAGACCTTTACTGGCTAACCATGCAGCGGAGAACTTCGATGCATGGGATGGAGCATTGTCCTACATAAAAATCATGGTCTTCTTAAACGATGCAGATTTTTCCTGAACCACTGCTTGAAGAAAGTGTATTCTAAAAACTGGCAGTATGTTTTGGAGTTGATTTTTGGGCCATCTTCATCCCAAAAAGGTCCAACCAGCTCATCTTTAATAATACCAGCCCATACCAGTATCCCACCTCCACCTTGCTGTGGTCTGAGTTAAAGTGGAGCTCTGTGTCCATTACTAATCCAGCCACAGGCCCCTCCATCTGGTCGATCAAGAGTCACTCTCATCTCATCTCTAAAACCTTTGAAACCCGACCGCCACTGAACAAAACAGACAAGTTGAAATGTCAAGACTGGGCCAAGAAATATCTGAAGACAGATTTTTCAGCCTTCCTTACCTTGGCCATGTCTCTAAGCACTGAACAACTTGTACTTCTGGACACTCCGGGCAGGTTGCAGTTCAGGAATATGGCAGCACTGGAGGATAATGGGTTCCTGGTAGCTTCACGTTTGATTCTTCTCAAATCTTTGGCAGTTAACTTGCGTCTTTTTTTCTCAACACGTTTCATGCAAACCTGTTGGCTATTTGCAACAAAACCTTTGATGGTTCTGAGGTCACGCCCCCATATCTTTGCAATTTCAAGAGTGCTGCATCCTTCTGAAAGACTTTTTACAATTTTTAACTTTTCAGAGTCCATTAAATCTCTTTTTTTGCCCATTTTGCTCGAGGGAGAGAAGCTGCCTAATAATTATGCACACCTTTTATATAGAGTGTTGATCTCCTTAGGCCACACACTCACTCGTTACACAAATACAGATCACCTGATATACTGAAATCCAATAAGCACTCAAGTTTATACAGTTTGAAGTTAGACAACATCAGTCAAAATTATGATATGGCCCAAAATATCCACTTGCCTAATAAAGCGTGGAAAAAGTGGAGTGCTGTCAATAATTTCCAGATACACTGTAAATTGCACATATATATTTCCTGCTTTCTCTTTCCACCTCAATGTATACTGCCATCTAGTGATTCATCCAGTAGGCATATTTTCATTCAGCAATTTATTTTTAAAGAATAAACCAGTCTGTACTTCGTTTTGTAAAGCTGTGTTTATCTCCCACTTAACCCGAAACTGAAAAAAAAGCATTTGCATAAAAAGACAGATTGATAATATAGCTTAAGGGTCTGATTATATAGTCAAGTGTTTTTTTCACTATAATCATTTTGATTCCATCACTGTTGCTTGATGTGTTGTTTTGGATTTGGTTACCATTCATCTGATTTCAGTTTGAAACTCTCCAAAAAAGACACTTTGCTTTCCCCACTGTAGACACACAGAATTTGTCTATGCAAATGTGTCCATCGCTGTGTTATCCTGTAGAGTTTTAAAAATCATAGCAGACATTTACAAAAACTAAAAAAGTTACTTTATTGCCAGTTCATTGATGTTTTCTTTGACTTGGTAATGTCATTAAGGAAATAGGTGACATATCTGTGGGCTTGTGGTATGTCTCACCACAGCAATTACAAGGTTTTTGTGCAGCACCCCTTTTTCGCAACTTAGAGCAATCATTTGGCAACAAATTGAGGAATGAACACTTTCCTCTTGTAAACAGTAGTTGCTAGGAGATTACCAGTTCAACTCCAGGCCTGTGTGAAAGACAGAATAAGGCTTTAGATGATTATTTCTTTAAAGATTTTTAAATTCCATTTCAATCTGCTTTGTATTTAATGACAGTACCTGCTTACCTGACCATGCCCTCTCATCCATCGTTAATCCCATTCATAACATTTGCCTGGTATTCTTTTTAAAATACTTCATTCTATCTAGTGGTCCCATCATTTTCCATGAACAATAAGTTACGTGCACCAATGTACTTTAAACGTGACACAAATGAAACAAATAAAAATGGAGAGCGTTACATCGCATAAAATACATTTTATATATATGAAAACATACAGGTGTCAGTAACCCCCCTTGTGTGACAATGTTCTTGCACAGTTTTGTTCAAAATGGCCCATTGAGGATGAGATGGGAAACATGCAGACATTTATATAATAAATAATCATTATATTAAGAATGATTTCATAACACTCATGGAAATTTTTCTTGATTCATCTCGGTCTGGGATTATGCTAGTGATTTTAAATGACTTTTAAATTATTTCAAATATATTTAAAGAAAGATGTGATTAAATGTATGCTTGGATTCATTCAGATTTTAAAAGCTTTTATTTTCATTTGCACTTTTAAAGTGTTTTCCATTTTTAACTATGCTTTGCATTTATATAAATCACCTGTTACCACTAACATCTAATTAGCTTACTTATTTCAAATAAATATAATATGAAATTCAATCCCAAAATAAAATAAGGGCATCTAAGTTAAAAGGAATCATTATACCTAATAATTATTTCTAACCTAATCATTCAAACACTGTTGTTTCTTTTACCATAGTTCAAGGCATTTTATCATTATTGTTGTGCAAAGCTGGATTAGTCCAGCTATCTAATAATCAAATAGTTAATGACTGTTTTCATCACAGGCTTTCATGAGAAATGACAGTCTTTTTACCCATCTGTATAAACAACATCAACATGAATGGCATGTCAGGATTTGAAACACTGATTAGCGGTATGAGTATTGATAATCAATATTAACAAACCTGGTCTCTGTTGTAAAACAATTCAAATTTACATAGCAGCAATCAATATAATGAAAGGGCTTACTGGTTGGAGTGGAAACATGCCACAAGGGAGGTCCGAAAAGGGTGAAATTTGCATTCAACCCCTTTTTTTCAAGTAATGTTAATGTGATATTATAATAAATAATTAACTGGTATGTGTTTAAAATTAATGTTATTCTTATCCGCCTTTCAAAATGTGCAAGAATCACAAATTATATAATGTGCGAGAATTAGAGCTCAGCATGGTTGAAGGCGTACAGCCATCGACTGTGGTAAGGATGACAGTAGTGGTGGATTCTCTTTGCATGCGTCTAACATTTTGGCACTGAGGGCATTTTCTACCACACTTGAGCAAATCCTTCAGATAAAAACAAATTTTAGTTTTATTAATATCTAACACCCAACACCAAACTGGCTTCATGTGATGTCAACATGAGGAATGACAGGAATTAAGCCCACTTTTGTAAAAACTGGAATGACACTTTTACTTATTCACTGCCCGTGTGTGGTTTTGTAGCTCCTGAGCAGCTTTAACAGAGCATATCTAACAAATATGTTTACATGCATGTTATATCATTGACAGATAAACACATCAGTCATCCCTACACTGACAATGCTTTTTTCAAAATCTCTCTGTGATGCAAAGGCAAATGGACTTCTCCTTCTTGGTCCAATATGCACCACTGCAGTGCAGAGGCTGATAATGTTATCACATTGATTTTTTTATAACTTAACTAATTTTGCCTGCTGGTAATTTCTGATGAGAAGAGCACAGACATTAATGACTATGGATTTTTCTGAGTCAAACTTGTCAGGGGGTGGCTGTTCATTAACATACTGTATATAGGGGCACTCATGCTACAGATTGAAAATGTACTAACTAAGTGAAGTATCACTTCTAAAGGCAAACTTTGGCACAGGCCATTGCTCATTGACTCATATATTTTTGCAAACATGTCCTGCATATCGTTATCGATCTGGAAAAAAAAAATATAGATTTGCAAGACATTCACTGCGGGCAGCTCATTTGGTACAGGCTTCTTATGCTGTGATTGCAAGACTTTCTATATACATGGTTACTTGAAGCAAATACATGCTAAGATCTTGAAGATATATGACATTATCCCTTGGTACACATAATGCATTATCTCATTATCTCTGGAACTACAAAATACAAAAAGAAGCATGGTTTGCGGAGTCTTAAGGCCTCATTAATCAGTTTTTAAAGTGTAATTTGCAGATGGGGGACCCCCCCCTAAGACAAGATGTAGATGTGTGCAGTAATAACTTCATGCTTAACTTAAAGGAAACCTGTAGTTGCATGCTCTCACCTCTGCTGCTGCTTTGAGGTTTACATGGTTGCATGGTTGGATCTTAACAAGGTTCCAAGTACAGCTTCAACATGCAAATACAACAAATGGGAGTGAGACAAAACATTTTTTTGAGCATGCAATTTATTTAAAACAATGAAACAGGCTGTTTACAGCTGATCAAACGTTTAGGACCACATGCCTTTAAAAGGCCAAATCTGTGCAAAAATGTGGATTTATTGGAACGTCAGAAAATCATGAGAGTGTGACTATCTGACGGAAAATGACAAAGGCAATAAAATGTTATGAAAAAAAAAGTCAAGTGAAAGAACCAAAATTTCCACCAGCACTGAGCCCAAGGATCCAATTGGCTGTCCATGGAGACACTGACTGATAATCGACCCAAATCAAGGGTGTTGCTGGTGCTGACTGCAGCTCCATAACCATAACCAAAATTTAACCTTGATGGTCCTGATGATTTTCAACGTTACTGGCATGACAAGCAGATCTCACCTGAGATGTTTTCAACATGCCAGCGGAGGGAACAGCATAATGGTCTGGAGAGCTTTTTCCTTCAGTGGAACAATAGAGCTTAAGGAGGTGCAGGGGTGTCAAACGGCCACTGGCTATGTCCAGATGTTGCAAAGAGCATCCCTCATGACTGAGAGCCCTTGTCTGTGTGGTAATGACTGGGTTTTTCAACAGGACAACACTACAGTATACAATGCCCGCAGGACAAGGGACTTCTTCTAGGAGAATAACATAAATCCTTAGGACCATCCTGCATGTTCCCCTGATCTAAATCAAAATGAGAACCTTTGGGGATGGATGGCAAAGAAACTTTATAAAAATGGACAACAGTTACAGACAGTAGATGCCCTTTAAGCATCCGTCTTCACCACTTAGAGAAATGTTCCCACTCACCTCATGGAAAACCTTGGATTAAGCATGCCACAACAAATTTTTGAAGTGTGTAACAACCCTTATTGTGAGATAGCACTGCTAGGGGATATTGTCCTACTATTCTAGTGGTTGGAGAGTCTCCTAGTAGAAAGAAACCACAACACTGTAATGGGCTGACCCGGCGACTACCTTGCACTGCACATGTATGGATGGACAGAGTAGCAGGGATAGCTCAGTAGGTAGAGTGGTGCCCCCATGATCGGAAGGTCGAGGGTTCGAATCCACTGAAAGGCTACCCTGAGGTACCCCTGAGCAAGGTACTGTCCGTACACACTGCTCCCCGGGCACTGCACTGGGGGCTGCCCACTGCTTCACAGAGTGAATGGGTCAAATGCAGAGAGGAATTTCCCC
>VUQR01022940.1:0-13229 GCA_015108515.1 Hemichromis elongatus | reverse complement strand
TAATGGGCTGACCCGGCGACTACCTTGCACTGCACATGTATGGATGGACAGAGTAGCAGGGATAGCTCAGTAGGTAGAGTGGTGCCCCCATGATCGGAAGGTCAAGGGTTTGAATCCGTACTGTCCGTACACACTGCTCCCCGGGCACTGCACTGGGGGCTGCCCACTGCTTCACAGAGTGAATGGGTCAAATGTAGAGAGGAATTTCCCCACGGGGATCAATAAAGGATAAGAAAAAAAAAAAAGATTAGAGCCATGGAGACCTCATATGGTCTTGTTCTGCTAACGACAAATAAAGGTCTGTTGTTCTATTTAACAGACTGGCCTCCAAGTTGTCCAGCTAACTTTCCACTTTCTCCCTTGGCTCTTGATAGAGGCGGTTGCATCTTTTTCCCCTCTCTTTCCTCTTATCTTTTGTGCTTGGCTTTTCATGTCTTCCATCTAATTCAAACCCTCAGAGGGTCTCTCAGTCTTATTCTATAAAAACTAAGGAATTATGGATTTGATCAACTGGTCTCTCAATGCAATTGACACCCTCCTTATTGAAGATTAAAGAAAGTGCTTACAGCTGTTCAAAATCACACAAGGCTGGTCGGCATGGTTGATGCCATGGGTGAGTACTCAGATTATGTTTATTAAACACTATATGGATACGATCTTAGAGAAGCTCACGGCATTACAACGGGAAACTGATAAACCTGGGGACCAGTAATGGACATTAGCTAAACTGTGAAAGTGGAATCCAGTTTGTTTGCACTAAACCTAACCAAAACAATCATTATTTCATGTGGCCTACCCCTCACCAGCTGGAAGGTTCCAAGGCCAAAAGTTGGCTGAAACAACAATTCTCCCAGATTACTAGACTGTGTTTTGACTCTCTGCCCACATCCTTCACCACCCTCCCCCCCTCCAAATGCCTTCGATGCTTGCTCCCACCTGATGCAGATGGTGGGTCTGCGGCCAGTGCTGGAGAATGGCATTGAAGCAGATGGCTGTTGTCTGTTAATGGCTGTTCTGTATAAATGCATTTTACAATTAATTTATTGACCCTGAATCCTCCCTTAGTTATACTGCAATAGACGTAGGCTGCCGGGGGGATTCCCATGATGCATTGAGTTTTTCCTTTTCAGTCACCTTTCTCACTCACTATGTGTTAATAGACCTCAATGCATTGAATCGTAACTGTTATTAATCTCTGTCTCTCTTCCACAGCATGTCTTTATCCTGTTTTTTCTTCTCTCACTCCAACTGGTTGCAGCAGATGGCCGCCCCTCCCTGAGCCTGCTTCTGCTGGAGGTTTCTTCCTTTTAAAAGGGATTTTTTTCTTCCCACTTTTTCCAAAGAGCTTGCTCATAGGGGGGTCATATAATTGTTGGGTTTTTCTCTGTATGTGTTATTGTAGAGTCTATTGTACAATATAAAGCACCTTGAGGCGACTGTTGTTGTGATCTGGCGCTATATAAAAAAAATTGAATTGAATACAATATGAACTGAAAAAACAATAAGGAAACATATCTAGCTAAATAGCTAATAGTAGGTTTCCCTGAGAAAACTGTATCAATATAATACATGACAGGGATTAGAGGTAAAACAGGCTGTATGGCAAACCTGTAAGTAGGATCAGGCAACTTGTAGGCAAGATTACGTGAGGCAACATAATTTGCTCATTTGTTTAGTATGTCAATGCTGTAGGTTGTCAGGAAAATAAGTTGTAGGCAACTTGATAGATTTTTTTTTTTTTTTTTTTACCAAACATCAGATTGATTTACTCATTAATTGAAGGTTCTGTTCTGGATCGTTCCTATATCTACCCTACTTAACTATACCCTGTGTGTGCGTGTGTGTGTGTGTCTATTTATGCGTATTAGTTACATTATTATAAATTTCAAGAGCCATAAGTCACATCACATTCTCATTGCATATGGTTAAGATTTAAGGATTAGATGTTAAGGGTTAAGGTGTTTTTAGTTGATGGTAACTTCACAGGGTTAATAGAGCTTGGCTGTGCAACAAAAGCAAAATAAAGGAGAATTTAAGTAATTACCCTTAATGATGAATTATTGTCAACACAGTTGAAACACCTATAATGATTCTCACTGGGTAGCACTGTAAAAAAAAAGAAAAAAAAAGGCTCCAATAGCTTTTCATGGAGTGCACTGATGAGGTCAATTAAGGTAAAAGCCATTATTTCTTATTGATTTGCCCTTTTCCCAAAACTACCAATTACAAAACAGCAACAGATGAAGAGTTTAAAGCTTTGAGATGATAATAATTAAAAAAAAACCTACCCAATTTTTCATCTTGTATATTTAGTTTAAAGAAATATTGTATGCATCTGATGACCAAAGGACTATGTCAGAATAAATATAGACTATATAATGAAACAGCGTAATTTTGAGACATTTTGGGACAATTTAATTTTTGTCTATAAAACACAATTTAATCTAATGGCTATGTTGCTTTCGACCACCATCCTTATCAGAAACACCTTCCCTCCACACCACCTCCAACCCCACCTCTCCTCATTCTGCTGCTGCTTGAAATCTGCAACAAACACTTAAAGCCACTAAAGTATTCTTACCCCCCTCTCCACTTATCCAGCAACACCCTCAGAGCAAAATTATGTAACATAATTTGGCTGGGGTTAAGAGTTCACAAAGTCATTATATGTTTTCATAATTATTCTGTAATTATTATTGATTGAGCACCAACGAATCAATGCAAATCTTAAGCAAATGAGTAGAAAAAGTGCTTTTAAACCAATAGCTACATCCATAACTTAGTGGTGGTTTATGGTCCTCTGCAAAATCTTGAACCACCCCTCATTTCATTATATTTTGCTTCAAAGGAGCCAGATTTATAGACAGCCTTGTAATTTTTTTAAGTGGTCTTGAATCTTTTAGAGTTTTCTTTGAACATTGTCTGTTTTTAGGCTCATTTTGAGCTGAGTTCTTTTACTAGATCAATGTCAAAGGAATATGTTTTGTTGGCCACTTAACACTGACCAACAAACCTTTTGAAAAATTCCAACGATAATGCAGTTTGAAGAGCATAGTGTTTTTGCACCTATGAAGTGAATCACAAAGTTATCTTATCAAGACAAGTGGAGGACAAAAGAAGAGGTCCAGCTAAAGAAAAAAAAAAAGCAGATGAACAGTCTCTGAACACCATGTCCCTTACATTATTTGGATTAGAAATAAGCTCAGTGGAAAGGCGGTTGTCAAGAGCCATTCTCAAGGAAGGGAAACAGAAGGAAATTTTGCCAAGAACTGGACTGAAAATCTGTAGCCACGGGTCTTCCATTGGCATGAATCCAAATGTGAAATTTCTTTACTTAATCAAATGATTTCAGCATGAATCAAGGAATGGTAAATGATATGTATTTATATAGTGCTTTACTATTCCCTAAGGACCCCAAAGCACTTTACATTTACAGTCATCCACACACTGGTGATGGCAAGCTACATTGTAGCCACAGCTGCCCTGGGGCGCACTGACAGAGGCGAGGTTGCTGGACACTGGCGCCACCGGTCCCTCTGACCACCACCACCAGTAGGCAACGGGTGAAGTGTCTTGCCCAATGACACAACGACCGAGACTGTCGGAGCTGGGGTTCGAACCGGCAACCTTCTGATTACAAGACCAACTGCCAACTCTTTGAGCCACGATCGCCACCCGGAAGTAGGAAGAAAGGTACAACAGGTTGTTTCTAGAGCCTTTCATTTTGCAAGATTGGACATGATTAAAAAATGATCAGAATTTTGTAACATTAAAATGATCCCAAACACTGCTAAGAAAAATTTAAGGAAATAAGGGGTGGTTCAAGACTTTTGCCTATTACTTTATGCAGTTGGATGGAGGGTTTACATGAAAAGAAGGTGGTTTCTCCCTCCCTAATCAACTCAAGGTGAGGCTACAATAAGCTACATAAATTCCATCATCAAAAAGTTATATTTCTGTGTGCGACCTTTGTGTTCATCAAACCAACAGAGACTTTTAGTAGCCATGGGCATTTTTTCCTAAATTAGTGCCATTCCAACAATTAGATGGGCTTTAATGACTGAGGTTAGCAGCAAGCATACTAAGCAGACAATTTGTAAATCAATGCCCAATCTTAAAAAAAAGGGAAAAGATCTACACTCTAATGGAAATCAAGTGCACTTCTTCCAGCCAAGAGACGGAATGAAAAAAATGTAATAAATTGAATAATATGCTCGATTATTCAATTTAATTAATAGAAGATAGCTTTGATTAATTAAACAGCTTTTGGTAAATGTCCCTCGTGTAATAAAAAAAATTGCACTGGAAAAGAAGAGAGAGTTATCCACAATATTTTCTTTCTTTTTAACAGTTTTTTGTATTCTCCTCGCTTCCAGTGTAATGATGTAATTCCCTCAAGATTTTTCCCATCTTTTCTTTCTCTGTTAGTCTCAATCTGTCAATCAATCAGAGGCATTGTTTGGGTCTAATAACAAACAGAGGACGTGTAGACTCTGCCTTTCATGACCCATCACACTCCAAGCTCCTTTTGCTCCAATTTTCTCAGCGTTTTTGGCGGCAGATACCAGCCCTGAAATTGTCCTTTTTACTTTTCTTCCTCACTTTCTTTCCACATTGCATAAAATTACAGTAACTGGAGCATATCTATCTATCAGGACCTGTCACAAAGAGTCAATGAAAACTCATTAGTTGGATGCATCAGAGGTGAAACTAATTTACAATGTGAACAAAAAAGTGGGTGCATATTCATGTGAAACTCTGTATTTCTTCCACACTTTTCATCTGTCGTTTTGCCAAGCAGACTGTCCATGCACTTGTGCGTTTAATGTTTATGCTCTCAAACACTTGATAAAAAGCTAAACAGCTTATTAAACTATTGTGATAAGATTGTATTTTCTTGTTTAAATGCTAATTCATGTGGGCATGTGGTCTGTCTTTGTCTTGATGTTCTTTGATTCAGCCTGTCTGTCTGTCTTCCTCTGTCTCTCACAAACAATGATTAGTCTCTCTCAGAGCCGCCTCTTCTTTTCCACAGTGCTCATTTGCTACAACATCAGAGCCATTGAAGATTCTGCAGCTTTCATGGCAAGTGCAGATTGTCTCATACTCGCACGAGAGCTGAGAAAGACAATGCTTTGAAAAGAAAAATGAACAGCACTAACTTGGGGTAAATTTACAATGATTTTTTTTTTCTGCAAGGCAACTACCTCAAATCCATAAATAAGGCATCTTTGCTTACATCTCATATATACCCAAAGATGCTGAGACAAATGAGTTTGGTTTGAATACTACATGAGGCTGCAGGCTGCCATCAAGATCACAGACAAAGCGACATTATCATAAGAAGCTTATATTGTCATCTGCGAGACTCCCTTGCTTTGTTTTGATATTGCTGGTGCTAAGTGCTCAGTCATGTGCTGTTTTTGTAATAAACTACAGCGAGCAGTTGTCAATCAAGCCGAAGATTGGATTTTGAAGTTCAAAATTTTACTTTGCTTGGAGTTGTTCCACAAATAGAACTCTTTGGTTTAAACTTTTTCCAACTAAGTCATTACAATGAGAACTAACCAATATTAACCCCAACTTAGTTTATATTCTACCATGTCTGGATAGGATACTGATTTATGACAGGTTGAATGGTCTACAACATTTAAGAAGCAGTAAACAAGATACAGAGCTCCTATGACAGCAACAGCTTACATGCTCGATTATATGAGTGACAGAGTCATGAAGTATATATACACTACCGGTCAAAAGTTTTACAACACCCCAATTTGTCCAGTTATTTATTGCAATTCAAGTCGCTCAAGTCCAATGAATAGCTTGGTACAAAGGTAAGTGGTGAAGTGTCAGAGGTTTAAAAAAAGGTAAGGTTACCCAAAACTGAAAAATAATGTACATTTCAGAATAATACCAAAAGGCCTTTTTCAATGAACACAAAACACAATTTAAAGCTGTTCTGCAGCAGTGGATGTTGATCAAGCCTTGAATGCTGGTGCTACTAATTCCTACAGGTGTTCTAACGTTTCTGGATTACCTACAACCCTCTCTGTCTGTATAACAGAAGTGCTGGAACACATTGTGATACCATATCCTCATGGGCATCAGTTGAGCAGTATTGTACTGCAGAAACTAGAGTGTTGCTACAAAAATAGTGAGAAAAAGCCAGTTAACAATGAAAGAGAGACAGAGCATCATAACACTTAAAAATGTTGGTCTTTCCTACAGGAACATTGCAAAGAAAGTTAAGGTGACAGTGAGTACAGTTTCCTTCACCATCAAAAGGCACTCAAAAACTGGAGCAAACTGACAGGAAGGGTCTGGCAGACCCAAAGCCAAAACTGAATCAGAGGACAGGTTTCTGAGAGTTAACAGCTTGTGTGATAGGCGGCTCACAGGACAACAGCTTCAAGCACAGTTTAATAGTGGTCGTAGTAAGCAAGTCTAAGTAAGTAGGTAAGTCAGTTTCAACTGTGAAGAGAAGTATTTGTGCTGCAGGTTTTGGTTTTGGAAGGGTTTCAACATTATTTCTCTCTAAAAATAAGATGGAAACAGAGCTTAGGTTTAAAAATCTGGATATGAATAATCCCCAAGACCGACAGATAATACTAAAGTATAGATGTGTGGCCATAATGTGAAGTGCCATTTTTGCTGAAAACTAAACACAAGCACAAACACCTCTTATAAATGGTTAAGCACTGTAGTGGAGGAGTGATGAGTTGGACTTGTTTTGGTAAAGACATGAACTGCTTGCAATCTCTGCACTTAAAAACTGGGTAAAACTGGGGTATGCAACAAGAGAAAGTTTCCAAGCACAGAAGCAAATCTGGAACAGAAATACTGAAAAAGACAGTAATCAAAGTGCAATGGCCCGGTCATACTCCAGTTCTCAACCTATTAAAAAATAATCCCATCCAAAACAACTTAAGTGATAAAGTGATACAGAAAGAAACTATTTCCCATTTTTTCTGCTAAAGGTTGTTCTACAAGTTATTTAATCACATGGTGTAGCCAGGGGTTAAAGTAGTATTTAGCATGTAGAGGATCAGGTGTAGGAGTAAACCATAAGGGCAAAGAATTTCTTAGCGATAAGTTGCATAATAACTTGTGTTGAGAGCTGCAGTAAATTTTGCTTAGTTAGCAAGTTGTGAGTCATCTAAATCTTTGTGGATTTAGACAATTTAATTCAGGAAGATGCAAGCAGATGTTCTGTGAGCTGTATGGCTGATTTCCCATCCCTAGACATTATGAAGCTAGCATAAAAAGTTTTTTTTTTTTTTTGGTGAGTCAATCTGATCAGCATTATCACCTTAAATCTAAATTGACTGTCTGTTACCCTTGATGTAACTTTATATTGAACATTACAACCTGTATCAGTCCAACATAGTGCATTACAGTAAATTTAACCACAATACTGCAGTAACCAGCGATACACTTTTTCACATAACTGTCTGTGTACTAAATGTGAAGATTTACATACAGAGACATCACCTTGAGAGTTTAGCTGGAAATTTAGGCTCAGCTGATGATTATATAACAGAGATACGGTGCAACTGAAAAGTATTCACAGTGCTTCACTTTTTTGTCCACATTTTGTCATGTTAGTCTTGCTCCATATTAGATTAAGGTGAGATTTTCACCTCACCCCATAACGGCAAAGTGAAAAAAAAATCAATTAAATGACAGAAAAACGCAAATATAACACATGCATAAGTATTCAAAGCATTTGAGCTCAGGTGCATCCTGCTTTCAATGTTCATGTGGCAGATGTTTCTACTACTTACTTGAAGGCCTTCTGTTGTGAATTCACTTAACTGGACATGACAGGCACACACCTGTCAATATAAGGTCCCATAGTGTACAGTGCATGTCAGAGCAGAAATCCAGCCATAAACTGGTGTAAATACTTTGCAACTATGTCTGAAAAATTTCTAATGTATAAACTGCAAAAATCAAACCTCAGCTTTGAAGGAAAAATGCCCTCTATGCACAATCACACACAACCTCTCATGGGGTGTCAGCTGGCAAGCCAGCTAGTGACTCTTAGTTATGCTGTGCCAATAAGGCTGTGTGGATTGTGACTGATTGATGGTATCTTGTAAATCTAGTGGAATTTTTTTTTTTTTATCATTCACAAATGTGTTACAAGTTAATTATCATCTATTTGCATCAATAAAGAATTTTAAGCAAATGTTTTTCACTTTGTCATTATCAGGTGTTAAGTGCAGAATTTTAAGGGGGAGAAATTAATTTTAGTTTGCATGTATGGAAGAGGATTATGTCCACTGGAAAAAAAAAGGTGAATTCAGATTTTTTTTCTGAAATCTGGGGGGAAAAAAGACGTTTGTTTTTTTTTCTTTTTTTTCCAGTGGCTCTAATCCTCTTCTGTAGTTTTAGAATATGGCTGTAGGATGACAAAATGCGGAACAAGTAAAGCACCATGATTGTTTTAGCTGTTTATATGCTTGATCTGTATCCAAAACCATCTCATATATCTTTAATAATGCAACATCAGTGTTTCAAACTTGGCCAAAGTGAATCTGTGTGACAAAAAAGACATAGCTCTCTCTTCTGGACTGTTGTGCAGTAAAGAAGCACTACTTTATCCAGGGTTCTGATAAGGGCATTCATGTGAAACTGTGCCGAACTTGCTTTTCTTGTGTCCTGTATTCTTTTAGTCTCAGCAGCACATGAACACAGATAGTGGGTCCTAATCCACTTCCCATTGCCAGTGATTGATTGTTTGCACAGCTGTGAGATACCCAGTAGCTCACTCTTTCTGCAGGATACTTGGCATGGGATAGCTAGCAACACCCTGGTCTAGTGGCAAATAACATAATAGTTACAAATTATGATCCTTGTTCATCACTGTCAAGATAATTTTCTTACTAATACATGTTGATTTGAATCAATATATATCACAGTTATATCTAAAAGATTTTAGATAATGATAGAATTTTTGTAATTTTGCATCTGTGCACCAACACAGTAGATTTTAACTTAAGTGATCAGGCTGTGACTGAAGTGCAGACTTTCAGCTTAAATTCATGTGGTTTAAAAAACGTATTGTAATAATTGTTTTGGAATCAGCCTTTTTTATAGACCATACATTCCTTTATTCTCATGGGCTCAGAAGTAATTAGACGATTGACTGACAAGCAGTTCCATGACCTTGTGAGGCCATTTTAATCCCTTTTCCACTATAAATAAAAAAAAAGTGTCCAGGGCATTTATTAATGATAACGTTAACCAAAACAAGTATGTCACCGACATAATTGTTTTGGTTAACGTTATCATTAATAAGTCATAAATTGATGTTTAATTTAACAATATTGAACTGTTTTTTTTAACAGTAATGAAATTATATTAATGTTTAGATATATGTCATGTTTATGGGTTTTGTTCGAAAAATAATTACTTTATGAAATAAAATGCTGCATTTTGTATTGCTGAGAGAACAAAAACAATAAACTAATGCAATCACGTGCTGATAACATAGTCACACATAATGTTTTATGTGATATATGATTCGTCATTTAAGCAACCAAAATCTACCTACATACAAAGGATGTAGCAATAAGGATTTATGAACTAGTTATTAGAAAATGAATCATTCATGCAACTTCAGCAGTTTTCAAACTGACCATAGTTTTTTTAATAGCAAATAGATAGTCTTTTCTGCTTTTGTTTTGTTTAAATTCAGCTTGCACTTATTCCAGTGCTGCATGGAGTTGTTTTTATAATTAAGCATTTATTTTTTGATAAATGTCTTGATTTCATGCTTGGATCTGTATTCCACTTTTTTTTAACAACATGTGACAGGTAAGATCAAACTAGGAGCAGATTCCATTTAATGCAAAAATGCAAACTGCTGTGTGATCATTTCTGGCTGGACAGCTTTTGCTTACATTTACCATTTCCTTCATGAATATGGAAAGAGTCAGTGATACTGTTGTTTTCATTTCTGGCCTTTCTCTGACCCCAAAATGCATCCTGCTGATGTTC
Organism: Hemichromis elongatus; assembly: GCA_015108515.1. NCBI lineage: Eukaryota > Metazoa > Chordata > Actinopteri > Cichliformes > Cichlidae > Hemichromis > Hemichromis elongatus. Next base: position 3,224 of record VUQR01022940.1, on the reverse strand, counting down.
AGAAAACCTGAACAAGGGGGTCACTCAATGTGCACACACACACACACATACACACACAAAAACACATACAGCTGTAGGGCAAATATCACACTATGCCTGTATCACAGACCACCTTGTAAAAGAAGTTTTACATAAGATCATCCAGGTAGAGAATTCCAAGAATTTTACTCTTAAGAATGTTATGAATGAATGATATCATACTTTAAATATAAATGCAATACATCTTAGAGCATCCAAAACTGCTATTTTTTTGTGAAAAAAAAAAGTACATAAAAAAAAAACTGCTGGCCTCTCAAAGACAATCCATAGTGTACTTTAGGGCAGAAACATGCTACAAACCTTCTTTGTGTGTTGAAAAATAATGCATTTATATTATCTGTTGGTTTGAAATGTGAAGCCAAATAGTTCTTCCATTTGTGACAAACTAGGATTGCTGCCAGAGGCCTGTACGACAAAGTAAGAATAGAATAGAATAAAATTATCCTTTTTTGTCCCACATTAGGGAAATTCAGTTGTTCCAGCAGCAAAGTGACAGGCAGGTGGATCATGGAGATTCCAAAAACAGTTTACCCCATACTTACTTAGACTTACATCGTTCTGTGCCGTTTGACGCATTGGGCGGCAAGTGTCCACCAACATAGTCGATCGGCTACGGTTGCTTTGGCCTCATCCCATGCAAAGGTGGGTTCCATGTGATGGCAATCTTGGGCAGTCGATGTGGGGGTTGACGTAGAACATGACCTCCAAAGCGCACACGCCGCTCAGGCACAATGTCCTGAGGGGGACGTGTGGCAGTTCGACGGTGTACTTCTTCGTTGTTGACATGGTCCCGGTAGGAGAACCCCAGGATCTGTCTTAGCCATCGCTGCTGGGCCACATTGAGTCTTTTGGTGATTCTGGCTGATGTTTTCCATGTCTCACAAGCGTAGATTGCGGTAGGTATGCCCACTCTTTGCAACAGTGAGTTCACTGACGATGCGATACAGGGTCTTTTTATCATTTTTCTCAGCTGCTTCCTGTGCTTCATGTCCCTTCTGGCCTATCCAGTCTCACTTGTCCCATCTACAGCTCCGCTTCACTATGCGATCTAATTCCCTGTAAGCCGTTGCAGTGTTTAGCCTATTGTGATTCGTTTTAGCTTGGGCATGCCTTTATCAAGCATGCCTCCGTTAATCAATTAGAACCCAGGTCCATTCCTGGATCCAGCGTTCTCTGTATAGAGCATAATGAAAAACAAAAACTGTATAATTATTAAGTTATTAAAAATTTATATATATTTTTTTAATCCCAAAAAATCAAGCTTATAAAGGTGTTTACCAGCATACATTCCCACAGAAATGGCAAACCACCACTGATTCCCAGTGAAACTGAGTTGCAGGGGCAAAACATGGCTTTGATGATGAATTGGTGCTGGTGGGGGGGTTTGGCAGACAGTACCAGGAATAAGATGATTTAAGTGCATGTGATTATGCATAACAGATGTTGACAGATGTTTGATATCTCTGCCTCTGCTGATCTGACTTTTGCACACGTTGCATATCAGTTTGGTTTCATCTGCAGCATTGAATGTAAAATGCTTCCACACAGAACTTGATCAAGTTGTTTGGCTGTTGGAGGACCAAGAGATGGCTCAGCAGCAGCAACAGTCTTTTCTAATTGGTTGACCAAATTAACGTGGGGATTATTGAGTAAGTCGACTAAGGTTAACTAGCCTATAGCCTACATCTTGCTGTCTGCAAAAGAGTAACTTAAATGTACCATATAACTCCTACAAGTGCATACAATTCGACACAAGTACACAAGCATTGTTTAAACCTTTAACCTGAACTTTAACATTACTCTGTCAACAGCGTCATTGATTAATCTCCCGATCTTCGTGAAAGTTATAAACTGCCTCAGGAACCCAGTTAAAGTACAAAAAAATCTATTCAACAAAAATAAAAGACTGAACTGCGTCACTATGGCTCAGCCAAGCCGTCTCTGTTGCTGTGTGGAGCAGACTGTGTCAGTTCGAAAATAAGTATTCGTAAAAAACACCTTATTTGTGCATTCCCAAATACCGTATTCAGTTTTGGCTCCACCCCTACTTATGGAGATTATCAATGTTGAGTATAAGTAATGACAGATTTGTAAAAATCCTGGTTATGATTTTAGATTTTTTTAAGATTTTCTTGAATTTGCTTAGTAGCTCAGGCCCCAGACGTATTGTCGTATAAAACCAAAGAAAGCCCAAAGTAAAACAAAAAAAAAAAAACAAGTTTTCTCTCTCTTCACAGTGACAACACTCTTTGATATTACTGGCTAAAGGTGATGCAATGCCAAATCCTGCCGATCAAATGTAATTTAAATATATCCGTGATGTGTTTGCCTTGGCATATCTACCTAATCCATTCGATCAGTAGAATCACCCAGATAAAACAGAAGCTCTCTGCAATTCTTCTGTTTATCATGCGCATAGTTTCCCAAAGTAAAGTTGTTCAGTAGTCCTTCAGAACAGTTCGTTTCTCAAGAACCGACGACACACTGGGCTAAAATGTGGTGTGAATCTCAATTATTTATAAAGGAATTATGTTTATTTCTGTGATCTTTTGTCCTTTTATTTAGAGCCAACCTTTTGTTACTTATCTAGCTATTTATCAAAGTCTAATAGATGTCAAAGCCATAACTGTCATGGTCAGACAGTCCTCCTCGGACGGCCTGCCTGTGTGTTTTTGTATGTGTGCGTCTCTCTCTCTCCTCCCCACCCAAGCTGTCTCCTCCCAGCGGCCGACACACCTGATTCTAATGTGCCGCCCAGCTGTCTCTGATCATTCCTCGTTGTGGCTGAGGTATTTAACTGTTTGTCCAGACGGCAGTTGACGCTGGATTGTACTCGAAGCTCGGTAGTTACGTATGTTTATGCTCTGTGATTCAACTTTAGCCGGCTTGCCTTCTCATTTGTTTCTTTGTCGCTCGTCTTCAGGAGAGAGGAGAAACGGAGCGGAGGATTGGGAGAAGGAGCCCGCAGGATTAAGTTCTTGGAGAAGAGAAACACACACACACCGATTACCACTCGGGAGATTCACCTGCACACCACTGGGAATCAGGGAAAAAGATCACCGTTGGAGTTTTGCACCTCGCCTTGTGTTTAGAGACTGCTTGTGAACACTGTAAATAAATGCACTGTTTGCTTTGCACCTAGAGCTCCGCGATTGAGTCCTTACTTCACCATTACCCGTGACAGA
>VUQR01022939.1:0-10281 GCA_015108515.1 Hemichromis elongatus | reverse complement strand
AGGGGGGGGTATGGGGGGGGGGGGGGGGTTTTGTGGTTGGGGGGGGGGGGGGGGGGGCACTATTGATCATGTGCAACATCACGTGAAAAAAAAAAAGGCGTGGGTTATTACCATCACTGAGAGTTAGGTTTGCAAACACTTGGAGACTTTGCTCCAGCGCACCATGTGACCTATCGAGGTCACCTGAGTCAAGGTGTGATCGGGGGTCAAAGGTCATGGGAGGCGTTATCAAGGCTGCGTTGCAGGTGGCTGAAGGATGGTGTCGTAAAGCCGTGTTTCAGTTACCTCGGAAGTCAGAACTTTTTAACACTCTGTTTCCACTTCAGCTGTCGTAACGTCGCTCTTCTTCTCGGCTGGCTGACGAACCAACAAAAACACAAGCAGGGGCGGCCCACGGACCGGTTGTACCGCATGCTTTGTACACTGCCTCCATCTGACAACAGAGCTCACTGCAGGCAAAAGCCAAAAAAAACAGCTTAAGGGTAAAAGCACTGAGAGACTTTGCCCCAACCCACCATGTGACCTGTTCTGGTCACCTGAGGCAAGCTGTGATCGGGGCTTGAAGCGCCTGGGAAGGGATCTGAAGCCTGCATTGTAGGTGGCAGACAGCTGGTGTCGTAAGCCACCACCTCAGTCTAAAGATGGTCGTTCACACTGGACAGTGCTGCAAATGCACAGTGCAGTTACAATTACACACGGCACACATTGGGGTTGTTTAACTTATGTTTGGGAGTTTTAGTAATTTGTTAGTATATACATATGTGTACTGGAGTCATAAGTCATTCCATCGTTTCACCAGCAGGTCTCGCTCTTGTACAACAAAGCATGTCTCTTATCTCCTCTCTGCCTCTGCAGCCCCCTATCGCCTTCTTCTTCCCTCCCATCCTGTCACTGATCCGTTTATCTCTCCCAGACACTTTCTGGTCTGCCGTCGCATTTATTAACCTCCACTGTGGTCCGTATGCTGCACATAAACAACCTATTTCCTCTCTTTGAAGGACTGCTTTCTCCCCGTCTCTATGTTAATGCTCTGTGTCCTCCCCAGAACCGCATGCTAGAGAGTCTGGCTCTGTTCTACACCACCATTCACTCCCAGTGGTTCCTCAACACCTCCATCATCCTCTTCCTCAACAAGACTGACATCCTGACTGACAAAATCAAAACATCAGACCTGCAGAAATACTTCCCCAGTTTCACAGGTCAGCTGGTCTTCCGTTTGTTTGCATTTAGAGTGAGGGTATATTGTAGTTTTGCTAGCAACTATCGGAAAACTGATCAAACAATTTGTAAAAATAAAAGAAAGGAAAAAATTCCAAGTATTTTAGTTGATTCAACGGCTTTTTGTGAAGATTTGGTCAGACTGTAACGTGTCTGTGAGTGCCTGTGCTGTGTGTTTGTGAGTTGTGGTGGATTTAATAATGGCGGAGGGGGGGCACTGAGAGCACCAAGGGTTTGATATTTGCGAATCAGTCCGACACTCAGCCTCAACGTGGAGGTTTCAGACATTCAAATAAGAAATCACAGCAGCATCAAAGGCTGAGCCCAGTCAGCAGCCAAATATCACCGCCATCAACAACTGCAATTGCAGCTCATTGTTTGCAAGCGTTTATTTTCATCGCAGCGTGGACACAATCACGTCCGAGACACGCGGGCTGTGATGTTATTTGGCTGCAGCCAATTTGCTTTGCGCGTGCAACATTTTCATCACGGCCTTCTACACCTGCTACAAAATGTGTCATTTCCAAAACGCATGTGCAAAGTGATTTCATTTTCTAATTCGAAACTCGAAAGTGTCTCCCTTCATCGCCGTCACCGCGGCCACCAGACATTTTTTGCTCTTCCCTTCTTGCTTTTTTTCTTCATTCGTTGATCCCTTCGTTTCTACCTTCTCATAATTTTTATCATCTTTATATTACTTCTTTCCTTCTTCTTAGCATCTTTGCAATCTTCCTCCTTTCTCCGTTGAATTCTTTATTTGTTTCCTTCTGTTCTTCCTTCCTTTTTTACCATCTTTGCCCTCTACCTTCCTTTCTTCGTTGCTTCCTTCCGACTATCTTTCTTTCTTCCTTCCTTGGCCTCATCCTTCTCTCTCTCACATCCTTACGCTCTTCTAGCCTCGCCTCCTTCTTTTTCACCATCCTTCCTTATTGCTCACCATCTCTCATCCTTGCTTCCTTCCTCCTATCATTCCATCCATCTCTTCTTACTTTGTTTCCTTCTTTATTTCTTTCTTGTAGATGAGTCACTTCAGGTACTCGGTGTGCTTAATGATGAGGTTGCAGCCTTTAACTCTGCTGCTGTTAGAGGCTGTAGGGTGCCCCCCCACCCCCACCCCCACACACACCTCCGCTCTCTTTCTGTAACCCATGGCAACCGCAGACAGATACTGTCCTTTCCGCAAGCCCTGCACCCCCACCTGAATACCCCCAGGTGTTCAAGTGTGTGTGTGTGTGTAAGATTGAAATGAGTGACTGAAAGTGAAAATTTGCACATGTGTATGTGCGGCGCACACACTTTGTTTTACCACTAGCATTAGCGGGGTAAAATAATGACTCACACAGGGTCAAGCTCTTTGATGTCAATTTAACCTTAATGACAACTGTGAACAGCTCCTAGCGCCGGCTGCTATTTGGCGCTAATGTGGCTGTGTTCCAGTGCAGGGACTGTGTGGTCCTTATTACTGCTACGGTGACTACTCCTGAAGGCTATACCTGTTAATAATCCCTGCAGTCTTCTACTGTTTTTAAAAAGAGTGAGGCGCTGATTTGAACTTGCAGTGAAATGTTTGTACGTGGTATTATTATCATCAAGAAGGGATATCTAAACGATTGCCGTTTACAGTTTTTCGAATATATTATTTACTGTTTTTTTTTTCCATCTGCTCAGCATGGGGGTGGAATTAAGTCGAGCATAGTGTTAGTTCAGGCAGACCTTGGAGTCAAGCTCTGCATGGCATCATCATCGCTCTGCTGATATCCTTCTATGCATCAAGTTATCAACTTTAGCCACCTCTGCAAGCTGCTCTGCAACCCAGCCATCTACATTTATTCTATTGACATCGAACCTTCTGTTCTGTATTGGTGTTTCACTCTCACAGGATCTTTTTAAAGGATTGTTTGACACCAAATGGGATTTAGAAGTCAGTGCAAACATTACAACATTAATAAATAATTGTACGTAATTATTAGCTTGGGATTGCGACAGTGGTTCGTTGCTATAGTACAAGTTTTCCATGAGGACACACCATCCTGGTGACTCGACAGAGATGGTTTTTTAAAACATCTCTAGTATTCACTGGAATAGAAAGCAGAAAAAAAGGCTCCTGACTGTGATCACCTTTTTATTCAGTTTGCATATGTGAGCTGTTGTTCAGCTGGCTCAGAAAAACACCAGCTGGGAATTTGCAAAGGTCTTTTTTAAGCTAACAGCATTTTTTACTGATGGACAAAGGCTGAAAGTTGGCTCTAAATTCGAAACTGAAAATGCTTTGCCATGTTGCCTAATCTATTTTCCATCTCATGCTTAGTGACTAGTAAATCTAAAATTCTCTGTTGTCTTTTTTTCTTTTCCATCAGTCGGTTTATTCCACCCAAATTCATCTCTTTGTTGTCCACTTCCATCTTTCACCTCCCCTCTTTAACAGGCAAGAAACATGACCCCGAAGATGCTATGAAGTTCATCCGCAAGATGTACGAGCAGCAGGCCGTCAACCACAACAACCGGGAGGCGTGGAAGACTCTGTACCCCCACTTCACCTGCGCCACGGACACCAACAACATCCGCAGGGTCTTCAGCGACGTGAAGGACACGGTGCTGCTCAAGTCTCTAAGGGACTATGGGATCATCTGAACTTTTACCAGGCAATCAAATCCAGGAGGAAAGATGGCTCGTGTCTCTTTTTTGGACCTTTTACTTGTACGTAAGAAAATGGGATTTCTATTTTCCACATAAAATTCCTTGTAAAGTGAGGAAGTCAGAACATCAGCCTGACTTGATACTTTTGTGCCCCCCAGTCCTCCTCTCTTTCTTCGTTTTAAATAAGACGCAAGTGGAGATCGAAAGCGCTTTCCTTTCATCATCACAACTATCACAACTTGACTCTCATCCTCTTCTTCTGTTCAGGAAGTATTTGAAACACGTGTGGAGGAGCCAGTAAACACTCTCGTTTCTCTCAGCTTGCAGCTTTTCGGCCCAATTTGATGTTTCTTTTTTTAAGATGAAGAGGCGTTCGGGTCATGCCGTGACTGAATTGATCTATAATTGAAGCGGGAGCGGAGATGCTATGAAGTGCTGTGCCGCCATTAACAGAGTAATGACTTTTACAAGTGGAGATGGGGCCGCACACGAATGCAGCACCACTGTCACACGTTTTAAGTGCTTTATGTGCATCTTCCAGTCCCGTTCAGGTACGGTAGAAGCCAATGCACACTCCAACACAAACTGTAAACACAAAGCGTTACTGTTCTGAGCTGTATGGGCAATATGAGTTACAAACTACTGCACTCTTCTTTATTAGATGCCCTGAATGTGGGTGATTGATGTCACAGCACTGTCCTTCATTGTTTCTGAAAAACACCCGCCGGTGTGCCAAATCCCTATTGATTATAGTTATCTTGTACTGCCAGTATTTCTTTCATGTTATCTGTATTCAACACATCTGTTCAGCTCAGTCGCCATCATTTGATGAGCAGAAATCTGCGACTGCCACCTGTTGAGTCAGCGTACAATGCCGCGACAGCACTAGATGACTTTTAAGTTAAGACCCAGTAAGTTGATCTTTAATGATATAAATGTGGAAAGAAACTACAGACTATATATTAGAGTGGATCTGGACTGAAGTAAAAATGGTATAAACTGTATAAACTCCTAAAGCCAGATGAAGGAAAGCGTAAAAGTATTGAGGTTTGTTTAGATTAACTTTTTTTTTTTAGTCTAAACAAACCTCAATACTTCTCGTTTAACTAACAAACTTGCAGTTTTTTTTAGTCAAACACTAATTAAAGTGTTCTAAATCCATCTGTGAGAGACTCTAAATCCTGACTGGCTCCTATTGTGCACGTATGATGCAAAAATAGCCAACTGTTTGCTAAATATTACGTGCAGAGTGTCCAAAAAAAATAAGCTAAAGCTGGTTTAAGTACTTAAAGAGGACATCCTGTACCCCTCCGCCAGCTTCGCCGTGCCACTGGCAACAAATTACCTCTAATGTTGTCAAACTGTTCAGACAAGGCCACTGACATCCGTCATTTCGGTGGTTTTTTGTTCACTGGGTTTTTGGCAGAATGTGTTTAAGGAGTTAACATTTTGCGCAAAGAACGGGATGTGAAAGGCTATTGTTGTTTTAGCCTCCAGAGCTGCCAGCTGCTGGAGGCCGGCCAGCAAAGCGGACTGGGCTCACTGAGACGAGGAGCGCTCCAGAGTAAAGACAACGACCTGGAAAATAAATGCCACGTCCCATATGAATGTGTATTGTTCGGTTTTTCAAAACTACAGCAGGAGACAGTCCTCTTAGCTTGACTTTTAAACGTCCAGTTCGCATACGGTAAACTAGAGAAAAGCAGGTTTCTGTACTTGAAGATGTCAAGCACCAGTTTCTTCCAATTCTCCTCGATATTTCTGTCAACTCCAAACACAATTCATGCTCTGCCTTAAAATCATCACCACACAGAGAGCTGATTGTTTTGTGAACTTGTTTTATAAAGTTAAAGATGGTAAAAGGTAAAAACCATAAGCCCCAACGCCCACTAAACTCAACATGTGATGCCCCATTTTGACAAAACTGTCAGTGCAAGCCAGCTGGATGCCCATTAAATCCATTGTTGGCTTTTATGTATTAGCAAAAGCAAAATTTCTGTTTTTATATTTTTGCCTCGTATATTTAGAAAACTTTGGATTTGGGAGAAGCTAACAAACAATTCAGTAATTTCACTACGTTAACAATCAATTTATATAATTTGCATAATGAAAAAATTAAGTATTTTATCCAAGCTGGTAATTCTTGTCATTGGAGATACTTATTTCTTATAATATGTTGATGGTTATTGTTGTGATTATGTGCCACGTGTGTGTTCCGTGATTGCTGTGTTGACCACTAGGGGGGTTTGTAATAACTACAAAGAAGCAACCTCTGGGTCCAAAGAAGTTTATCCAACATGCAAGTGCTTTAAACTGCAGTTCCTCTAACAGCCACTTGAGGCTCTAAAAGCGAGTAAATGGCCATAAACCTTCATTTTGAAAATGCCCACCCTAAAAGCGCTAAAATCGAGAGCCCGACCAACATAGGATTCTTGATCTATTTGACTGACATTTCTAATTCTAAAATGTGACATTTTGCCTGATATTTTTTCCTTTTAGATGAACAAAACATAAAATATATAGATTTCCCTAACACTTGTTCAGGTTAGTTATTTAGTCCCTGAAAAGGTAAAGTCCGGAAACCAATGGATGACCTCATTACGTCCGTCTTTTATCTACAGTCTGTGGGAACTACTGACACCAAACAAAGCTGTGTGGAAAAGAATATTAAACCAACCTTTTATGATATAAATCGCGTGTTTGAGTTCTGCCCTGGAAAATGCCAGTGACTTTAATGAATTTAACTGACTTTGAAGCTAATATCGGCTCACAGTGGTCGTGCCAGCTGCTCTTTTGTTGACTGTATATAAAGTGTTTTGATCTTGACTCTGCTACATTTTTCACATGTGGCAGCTATATTTTATATCTTTGATGATGCCCTCTAACAAAAAAAAAGTGTAATTCTACTGTACATGATAACTTCTGTGTTTGATTTAATTGTAACTGCTGTATTTTTTTTAAAACATTGTTGACCAACAGGATGTAAACTGTGTGTTTGAGCTACTGTGTGTGGTAGGTAACTATTTTTCAGAATTGGTAAACCTCTAACTTGGTGACAGTGAATTATTTTATGTAGAATCTGGTGGAGGAAGTGGACTTTTTTATAGTTAATATTAAAAAGAAAACTTTTAAACACGCATTCCTGTTTCTCCTTCTTTCTTTTTGTCACTATTCACTGTGCTGCAGGCAGGTTTTGGACCCAGTATTAGAGATGTGTGGCTACGTCTAAATATTGATAGAATGGATACCAATTCTGATATTGGTTTCAGATTGATATTACCGCAATAGAAACAAAGAATCAATCCTATCCTCTAAGTTCAGTGTCTATCCCACTAAATTTTGTTAAATAAAATAATGTTTCTGGAAGTGAAACTACAAGCCTTCTCCAGTACACAGTCCTCAGGAAACCAGGGACCTAACTTAAGATCACCTTTGTTAGTGAAACTTATGGCAAAAGCTACAAAATGCAAAGCTGAGATTGGATGAGTCAGAAGTACAAAAACTTGGCATCAAAGTTTTCCTTTATCATCACTAAACAAAGGAACACACCATGAAGGAGAACACAACAGGGAACTAATGAAAACTGGGTTTAAACACACACATTAGGGAAAGCGGACACAGCTGGTGAAAATGAGACACAGGTGAACAGAATCTAACTAATGAGACAAGTGGACGATCAAAAGCACACCAGACAAAGGAAAGGTGAAATAAAACAGGAAAAAAATAAAACATTATATGGATGAACACTAATATGGACTTATCAACTAGACACAGGGGAGACGGGGTGACTAAAACTCACGGACCAACATAACCTATCCAGAAACTGTAAACCCACACAAAATTCAAAACAGAATACAAGAACAAAGGAGAACATAAATAAGAAAACTCTTAACTGAGGATAAAGAACACAAAAATCAAAAGAATTCAAAGACTCGGGATCATGACACTCTTTGGAAGATTTAGATTTAACACAAGTACGGACCCGAATGCAAACACAAAGCTCAGTAACAAAAGGATAAACCAAAAGCAGAAATCTAAGAATAAACTACAACAGGTGTAAGAAAGAAAAAAAATAAGACCAGAGGAAAAAAAACTTCAAAATAAGACAGGAAGCAACCAAAAGCCATGTAACTAATACTGAAACATGAAGAGGAACACTAGCATGACAGCAGAGCTGGGCAGGAGGAAATGGAGGAACTAGAACAACAGAACTAGCAACTATAACAGGAACCTTCACAGATACGTCCAGAGCGAGCCGTCGTGTCTGTCTGCATGATGTGTTTTCTCCTTGCAGCGCTGTGAGGCTCTGTCACCGAGACAAATAAGGTCTCACAGGCATCAATCACACGTCTGCTGTTACCTGCTGTTTGCAAACAGAAAACAAAAAAAAATCTGCAGGATTTGCATTGGATTGGCACATGCACCGCTCATTTTCACCAAGCAGCATGTGTGTGTCTGTGTGTGTGTACAAAAATGCCTGGTGTCACATCAAAAAAGGACCAAACTTTCACCTGTTTTCCTTCTAAAAATGCAGATTTGACAGCTGACAGTAGATCGGCCTTCACATGGTTAGATCATAGTCGCCTTATCTATCCATCTGACCGCCACAAGCAAAGCGGCTCCTTATTAGTCCGTGACAGCCCGCTTCCACAAACATTCAGTACACACAGTATAAATATTTAACACAAAGGCATTCAGTGGAGCACATTTAAGAGAAATGTATTTCTAATACACACAAATAGGGATGCATGCACGACCTCGGACTGCGCCTGATAATGGCCGTCCAGAGGAGGCTGAGACCAGTGCTGTGGCTCAGGTGACTGTTTCATCCAGACGGCTTGACATTTTCAAGCGTGCGTGTGTGAGACGGGGCGGGGTGGGGGATATGTCTGGGTGCACATGTGCTTCTGTGTGTCAGTATATCTGCAGACAACCTGTGTACCTGGCTTTCTGGAACCAGTTTGAGGACATTTTGGAGCTAGGGTTAGGATTGAGCTAAAGCAGTTTTAACACTTAGTTGTGACGGTAAATACTGAACGTGTCTGTTAAAAGCACTGCTGTAGTCGCCATTGTGTTAGGGATGAAAATGTTAGGTTCAGTTCCATCAGACCTATAAACCCTAAAAAAAAGCGAGACAATGAAACCACAGCCACCCTGCAAAAAAACTGAAAGGCTACTGTAAGACAAACTGTTATGTGAGTATAGCCATTCAGGTTGCACTTGTAGTTTGAAAACTCCAGGACGGGGCAAGTGTGTGTGACTGGCCAGGTGATGAGCATTTCCACTAGTTAGTACAAGAAAAACTACTCTAAATGTATTTAATAATTTATACAAATATTTAATTGCCAAACGACCAGTGTTGAAGTCAGAAAACACACCACAACGCGTTAAATACGACACTGCACGTGCATTTTACTGTCCGTGTGCAGGATTGATGGGAACTTAGCAGTGGCTCTGCAGGGTTTAAAGAAAGGCTTCTCTCGGCCTTAGGCAGTTATTGTACCTTTTATCTTAGTAAGTCTTCACTTTATTCCTACCTCGTGCAAGCTGCAATGACTGACTTGAATCCATCACATGAGCTCAGAGAATGAGGTCCAGTTTTTGGGACAGAACCAATTTTACATGGCTGACATTTAAAACTGATTCCTGTGGGAGCGTGTGGGCGAAGCTTCCAAAACTTGGCCTTGCTGAGAAATGAAGGATATAACAACAGGTGGGAAGTCAGGACCTTACAGCCTTTACTCATAATGAAGGATTTGTGTATGTAAATCTCAGCTGGCAAACAGACAGAAGGCAAAGGGAAAAAATCCACCTAAATGTCTCAGGCCCTGTCCACACGTAGCCGGGGATCTCCCAAAACGAAGAGATATGTTTCTACGGTTCGGCCTGTCATCCACACGGAAACGCAGTTTTGCGACATGAAAACGGATCTTTTTAAAAACTCCGGCCAAAGTGAAGATCTGCGTTTTCTCCGTTTTCAGACATAACCGGAGTTTTCGGGTCCGCGACGTCACTTTCTGCGACACAAACGCTGACGTCAGGTTTGCGACCTGTGTTTGCACTACGGCATGGATGCCCTCAGAGCTGCGCCCGCGTTATCAATTGTCCAAGCGCTTTTTGCTTGTTTGTTTTTACATGTTTCATGATTTGTTGAACGTAAGCAGGAAGGCAAAAAGTTAACCTGACTGGATAGGATACGGGGAACTACTGCCGCCTACAGGTCTGGCATGTCAATGCATGTGCTTAACAATGCCCTTATGCGGTTACGTGTGGACGGAGTTTTTTTTTTTAAAACGAGGTGGTGTGGACGCAAGTTTTTTCAGGGGCGGATATTCGGTTTTGAAAAATCCCGGCTACGTGTGGACTTGGCCAAGCTCCTGGGAGCATGCAGTGATGCTTAAAACGTCAGCTAAGGTACCAAAATAC
>VUQR01022935.1:5779-21576 GCA_015108515.1 Hemichromis elongatus | reverse complement strand
AAAATATGAAAAATCTCTGATCTGATACATTAGGCATCATCCATCTTTTCACTCCTACATCTCCTCCCACAATCCTAAACTCCTCCTTTTTGGCATTTTTTTAAAGCGATGAAGCCTCCATCCAGGGTGAAATGGTATCAGATGTCTGCCAAACCCAAAACTTTGCTCCTATGACTTTGCCTAAACTGCGTCACAGCAATTCACACATTCTCATCCTCTGTGATGTTTCAGTGTCTCTGGCAAAAGTTGATGACTGCAGCAGTTACTCAGAGTGCCTGCTACAGTGATTTGGAATGCAGGCACTTTGCCACTTGCATTACCTAAAAAACACGTTTAAAAGTTGAAGCAGAATGCGGCCTGGCTCTAAAACAGCATGGCTAGCACTTCTGAAGGTGTGTTTGAAATGTTTGTTTTGAGCCTTTAGGCAAAACGCCATTTTTTTTTCTGAACGAAGACAAATTATAAAACATCTGTACATTCTGTGCTCACTTTTAAGACCTCTGATGGCACTGACAGACTTTGTGGTAGGGGGGCTTCTTTAAAAGCTTAGCTCTGGACTGAACCAGAGAATGGAAATAATTAGCAGTGTCTAAGTCTCCAAGGCTACGACTGCCAAAATATTGCAATAAACAGAGTGTGCAGCCAGAGCTCACACACCATGAGCAAGCTCACCATTCCTCAGGAGGAGCAGCTTTCCATAACCATGAACTAGAATTGTTTCTGCCCTGCATTGCAAACATTACATTTTAAACCACAGCACAGAATAAGAATTCTGTCCTCAGACATTAGAAATGAAAAGATTTGATTCTGATGTAGACACATTTTTTGGAGGACAGGAAGCATTTTGAAGCATGTGGAAAGCACATGGAGCCCACTGTAAGATGCAGACCTCAATGATGTAGATGTCAAAGGATCTCGCTGTGATAAAAAGAAACCTCAAGGCGACACACACTTGTGTAATTCTTGTTTATTGATGCATTCGTTTTTTCCCTTCAGAGTCCATCTTGAAAAACCTGAAACAAAGAAGAAGAAAGTATTGCTTCCATGTACACTGACAAGAATCAGTAAATACAGTATTAGACCTGACAGATGAAAAGTCTTTCTAGTGGCTCCAATCAACAGAATAATTTATTGCAGGCCTGGGCTGTGGGATCTAAAGGTTCCTGGTGGAAATGCAGCTACCAGAACAGGCAAGTTTTAGACAGCTCAACTCTGCTATGAATTTAATGTGCTGGAGTTTGCATTGTTTTTTGGGTTTTTTCCAATAGACTGAACATCGAAAGTCGTTTCTCTCTAAAGAGAACACGGCAGCGTTTTTAAGTTTGCAGAATCAAACTTCATCTGAACTTCTTGTGGAACGATCCTCGTTAGACAGACAAAACCAGAAAGGGGATGTTTGGCAGCAATGCACAGCACCATGTTTAGTGAAACCCAAACACAGCGTATCAGCACAAACACCTCATCCCAACTGTCAAACACAGTGGTGGAAGAGGTGGTGATTTGGGCTTGTTTTGTGGCCAAGCACCTGGGCACCTTGAAGGCACCAACTTAACCATCAACTCTTCAATTTACCCAAGTACTCTAGTGTTAAATGCAGGGGCCTCTGTCCAATCAGATAATACAACAGGTCAATTATCCAAAGCAGAACAGCAAATGGACCAGTCAAAGTCCAGACCTCAACCTGATTAAAATGCTGGTGGGATCTTAAGAGGCTATGTTGTAAAGAAGACTGGGCCCGAGTTCCTCCACAATGATGTGAGATGGTGATAAAATTACACAGTTAAAATTACTTCCAGTCATTGATGAAGGTGATTCTGCAAGATACTGACTCATGAGTCGCACACACAGTCCTACAGTCAGCCCCATGGGCTCTACTTTGTGAGTTGTGAAACTGTTCCATGTCATCCCCAAGTGTTCATGCAGACTGTAAAAAAGTTTGGTAGCTCTGACCACAAATGCATAATTAGTCTTTAAATATTTGGAAAGTTCAAGGAGAACGTTTTTGGCAGACCAAAGGGTTCATTCCTGAGAATGAGGAGTTCAGTTTCAAGTTTAACTTCAAGGGTAACTTGAAACTGAGCCAACACCAACAACATATTGTACGTGATTAGTTAAATCGTTTGAGATCACTTCTTAATTCAAATGGAAACTGTTGTAAATGGAGGAGAGCCTGGATGCTGTTTTTTGAGGCCATTTGTAAACAGGGGTGATTTGCATCTGATGCCAGAGTAAACAGAGCTGGGGTAGTTTAGAGAGGATGACACAAAAGCATGAATTATGAGGGGATGAATTGTGGGGCAAATGTGGCTCAAGAGTTGGCAGTTTGTCTTGTAATCAGAAGGGTTGCTGGTTCCAGCCCCAGCTCCGACAGTCTTGGTCGTTGTGTCCTTGGGCAAGGCACTTCACCCGTTGCCTACTGGTGGTGGTCAGAGGGCCCGGTGGTGCCAGTGTCCAGCAGTCTCGCCTCTGTCAGTGCGCCCCAGGGCAGCTGTGGCTACAATGTAGCTTGCCATCACCAGTGAGTGAATGGGTGGATGACTGTAATGTAAAGCACTTTGTGGTCCATAGGGACTAGTAAAGGACTAGTAAAGGACTAGTAAAGCGCTATAAAAATACAGGTCATTTATCATTTTTATCTTTTTGAAAGCTGCATTTCATTGTGGCCATGCAGACGTGTATCTTTCTGTCGATCTATCGATATATATACTTCTTATCTCTTTATATTGTCAAATTTGATCCAATTCATACCAGTTTTCCACAAATTCTGAAACAAGTAGCAGTAAAAATGAAAGTGATCCTACAGGCAGAGAGTTTTGACAGAACTCTCCCAGGCGATGTAAGCTGTGAGCTGACTTCCTACAGCGGAAAAATCTCCCCCTGCGCTATCTCCTTCGTGTTCCCCAGCAATCCTCCCTCCACACTCTGACTGCCAAGGCCGTGATGAATTTCCCCCATTTCCTAACGTGCAGTTTTCATGGTTTTGGCTCATCTGCTAAAGTCATCTCATCCCAACTCCTCCTACCAAATGGAGAAGACATCGGAGGCCAGTGAAACAGAGACAATAACAAGCAAGAACCCGAAACAAGCAAATTTGATTTCCTTAACAGAAGAAATAAATGCTCAGGGTACAAAATGATCTGCACAAACATTCACAACATTAAATCCTTTCTGTTGGAACTGTAGCCACGTGCCTGTCTGCAAAATGGTAATTTTATTTTTTTGTAGTACTGAGCTACAAGATCAGGCTACAACCATTGCCATTAATTATTCCTTGCATTTATTATCTGTTCTCAGTTGTCCTCTCACCTAATTTGTTTCTTTTATTATGGAAGCCAAAACTCATCTGGACAGCAGGGGTTTGTTGTTCATAGCATGAATCTTTCCAGACTGAGCTCAAGAAACTTTGTAACCTCCACCAAAGCTGCTCCTGTGTGCCCACACATGAGGGCCGTATGCTACAGTGAAACCGGGGTCAGCTTGAAGTAAATAGCTTCCTCAGTCCTCTTGCTGAGCTTACGTGGGCAGGTAATTGGAAGCATTATCTAAATTATCTATAATTTTACTGCTTACTAGGTTAAAAGCTGCATGTATAGAATCACCAGTCAAATCCAAGAGATTAAGAAGTTTGACGATTTTGACCCACAATGTAATTTTTCTAAAGGAAGTTGAACTTTCACATTCTCTGTTGAGTGGCATATCTCTTCCTGTGGCAGTCATTATAGTTTCTCTGCACCATTATGATGCAGTTTGCATCACTTATTCCTGTTTAGAAAAGAGTTTGTTTGTTTTTTTAAAATATAGGATCCATAAAGAGGTATGAAGATGTTATGTTTATGTCATTGCTCTACATATTATTGTTAAAGTCATCACAGTTTTCTAAAGTTCACAGTGTAACTTTGTGAGGGGAAGATATTGGGTTAAGGAAGTATCAACCATGGCATTCCCAAGCCAGCTGAGGGATGTAATCTCTCCATCGTGTCCCGGGTCTCTCCCGGGACCTCCATCTGGTTGGAGGCATCCAGGAGGCATCCCAATCAGATGTGTGAACCGCTTCAGTCTCTTTTTAATGTGGAGGACTAACCGCTCTACTCTGAGTCAATCCAAAATAACCAAGCTCTAACCTTTATTTCCACCACTTACTACCCACAGTTCATGAATATAGGCGACTGCAGGAGACCAGAAAATCAACACTAAGCCAAAGTCAAAAGACAATATGGTTTCATATTGTGCAAAAAGATTTTCATTGGTGTTTCTTTGTAACTAACTGTACTGATCCAAGCTCAACTTTTTTTTTTTTTGCCAAAATCTTTCTGCAGTACTTTTTCTCAGGTCAAACATTTGTGGTTGCGAGAACAATGTGCATGCAGAAACTTGTGCAACTCAGCTCCAGTGGAGCCCAATTTATTTTCTATAGCTACTAAAAGAAGCCAAAACAATAGCTCATTCTTAATTGACAGACACATCACAAATGTATTTTTAGGCAACTGCTCCCTTTCCCAGTGATCAAATAAGCCAATTGTTAAATTAATCAGCATTTTCACCGCCTCTTTCTTATTTCTCCTGACAACAGCAGTGATAGTAATGATGATAGATGGTAGAACAGCTAACAGGACAAGTCTCAACATACCTCTCAAATGAAACAACCAATGGGAATGTCAGGTTACAAATGATGAAACAAAGCCATAACGCAACAGTCATCTGTCAGAGATGAGCTCCTCCTGGCAGACGGCAGGCGATCTGGGGAAGGGATTTCCTCAGTAATGTGGGAGGGCTGTAACGGAGAGTATAAGCAGAAGATCTAATTTATAGAGAAAACTAAATTTACTTCATTGGAGAGCATTATGTAAAAAGAAGTCCCAATCCAAAGTGTATTTCAGCATCTGGCTGACTATTACCACATATTTATGAGGCTACAGTGAGAAATAAAAAAATAAAACTGCCTTTCTGTGCATGTAATTGGACTGAAATACTTTCTTTCTTTTTTTTTTTCTTTTTTACTGAAGCTGTAGTTTCAAATGTTAAAGAAGATTACACTAGTGATTAGCAGCTTCAGCTCTTATTTCAGAAAACTGGAACAACCAGATCAATAAATGGTATGAAGCTTTTCAGTGTGGCCTAATGCCTAACCACATGTACATTTGGTTTTACATGGCTGTGGAGAAATGATTTGCACCTTGTGGAAAATGTGAGGAGGACTGAGACCACTGAGCATGAGTCATTGGCCAGCTATCTTTGAGGGGGATGGAAGTCTTTGAGTGCCGGACTCAGACTTTTGTTTACTTTTCAGACAGAGGAGTTGAGAGGCACACGAAGGGGAAGATGGTGGGAAGAAGCATAACTTAAAACACTGATTGAAGCGAAAGGTTGATGCAATGTTCCTGCTCAGTGCATGAAAAGGAGTTAACATAAATATGCCTTATTTGGCTTATGACGGCTTTGCGCCTAAGTCAGGTTTTCTAGATGATAATATAACCTAAACCTGCCATAGTTAACTTTTTTTTCTCAAAAGTATTATTTAGAACAGCTCAAAAGTCCTTATTCTTTGATTTTATGAGCAAACGCAACCATGACATCATGATTAGTCAGGCAATCCTCCTAGAGACTGGGACATTATGACTGCTTTAGTGAGGACTTTGAGGACTGCTGTAACCTGACTGACTGAATTGGTCACATTGACTAAAGGTTATCCATGTTTGTATGGGGACACGGCTTCAAAAATAACTCTGGGTGATTCAAACCTGAGTCATTGAAAATTCTACAGAGACTCTGAAGAAAAGGGAAAATTAATGAAGTTAAATACATCCTTAAAATCACACTGATTATATTCAGAAATACTTTATTCTGTGAAAAACTGTTTGGCAAGACAGGTTTACTAAGAATCGCTTTACCGAGATCATCTTAAAACTAGGTTAAAAGCTATGGTTTCCCTTATTTGTCATACTCCTTAGAACTGAGACGTGACATAGCATCCAGAGACCTGTTGGAGAACTCTGCATCGACCGAGCGTCTGACCAAATGTTGAACGTGTATTTTCAGTCATTAAATCTCCATCATATGGGTCTGGAGACCAGTTAAGGACCGTCTGGCAGCCCCTAGGGGAAAATGTGCATTCCCTGGCCCATTGGAAAATAGTCGCTGAAGATTGCTGCAGCTGCTAAGTGTTACGGCCGTAGCAGGGCCTCCTCCTTAAGGTGGGTGTGTCCTACCATCTCTCCTGCTATAGGTGCCACTTTTATATTTTGTACAGCTGACTCACATCAGCAATTAAAGGTATTTAAGGGCAGAGAAAGGTGAGCTCTGGTGCCACACAATAGATGTTAAAAGGCAGAAGGAGGTAATCATAAGCAGGATACAAACAGATCATTGTTTTCTGAATGGTACTGTTTTTAGGATGGGGAAACATCCGACTGGGTTGTGTGATTGGTGTAATGTTATGGAGACGGTTGAGCATGTGCTTACTGGCTGTAGGAACTATGCACGTCACAGGAGGGTGATGAGGGTTGAAATAAGTGGTGGAATGGAGCTTACATTTGGGAAAGTGGTTAATCAGTTAAGTCATGGCGAAGGGAAAGGGGTGGTTTTTAATTTTTTGAGAAATAATGGTCTCATGAGGAGGATCTGAGGACTCTGGAGTGAAGGAAGAATAAGAGCTAGGAGGTGGCAGTAGTGCAACTTTTTTGGATGCAGGCTGCCGTTAAACACAAGGAAGAAGAAGAAGAAGCTCCGGTGCCAATATGTTGGTGGGATTAGTGTGGTCTCCAGTACCGTTTTGGAAGTTACCTGAGCCTGAAGTTTATTTAGACTAGGAATGGAAAAAACAGTAGCTACAAGACATTTAAAAATATATTTAAGTGAGCACAAAGATGCTGTCCAAATGTATACTGATGGATCATAGAGCTGGTTTTGGGGTGTATATTGTTGAGCCACAAGTCAAGTGTTCGTGTGACAGATAAATCGGGCAGTGAGGTGGATAGTGGAGCATAGGCCTTCACTTGCTATTAACTGCTCTGATTCTGCTGCTTCATTGTTGACTCTCAGTTACAGGACATCTGAGGCACGGGATGATTTACTTTTGGAGATCTTATGCTGTCTAAAAGAATTGAGAGTCTGCGTTCCAGGGTGGTGTTTGTTTGGGTCCCTGGTTATTCCGTTGATTTGGGAAGTGAAATAGCAGATACGCTGGCCAAAGAATTCCTCCATAGAGATGGCATTGACCATTACCTTCCTCTGGGAAAACAAGAGTGTTATAATATTTGTAATAAGTATTTTGACAGTTTGTGGCAGAAAGATTGGGAAGAGGAAAATAGAGGCAGACATTATATTTCTTGTCAGCCATTAGTTCATGCTAGTAGGCAACCATTAATATCTTGTCGTAGAGATGAAGTAGTGATTACTAGAATGACATTGGGGCACTGTGGGCTGGCGGCGTGTTTAGTTAGGGTTGGTAAACATGTTGATGGGTTGTGTAAGTGTTGTAGCCCTGAAACTGGTGTTCATGTTTTGCTAACATGCAGCAAATATAATAGAGAAAGGCAGCAACTTTTTATGGAGCTGGCTGATTTGGGACTGTCTTCGTTTTCTTTTAAGTCAATTTTTAGACTGATGTAAAATCTCTAGAAGTGTACAGTTCAATTATTCAGTTTCTTTGGTACACTGGTATTTATTCAAGAATCTAGGGCAACAGTGATATAACAGTGGAGGGCAGCATTGCGCATGCCAGCGTATAGCCTGCCGGAATCTTATTAGAAGAAGAAGAAGCAACAGCTCTGGTGCCAAAGTGCCATGTGAGGGGTTGCAGCTAGTGAGCTGTATTTTGTGATTGTTTGCTCCTGCTTGACGGAGAGGAGTGTTTGATCACTAAACTCTTTTTGACTTTTCCGTTTACTAACCAACGCTTGAGTTTTGGTTTGTTTTATTCAAATAGTAATAGCGGCTTGACCATCTCTTTTAGTTGAGTTATAAATAGAAACCATAATAAAACTCTTTAATTTAACTATTTTTCCTCTGTCTCCTCTTTCCGACCCGAACACTTTTTGTTACTTTCCCCAATCGCCTGGACCCTTTTAGGGGAACGTCACACTAAGTAAAATTATTTGCAAAGGGGGTACTTAATTAAAAAACCCTGCAATTGCCACGATCACTAGTTGTTTGCATGGAAGACACAACACCAACTACTTGCCAAGTAGTAGCAAAACTGTGGAAAAGTACAATGCAAAGTGGAAAAGGAGACCAGTCGGCTTTGAGATAAATATGTTGGTTGCCATGGTATGGCATAAATTTTACTTCAAAGATTGTCCATTTATGGCTTATGCCACAATTTTTTCACTACTGCTCAGCATCTAGTTAGCAAATATTTGCAAACTATGGGCAACTGTGGCAATCTGATAGCAATCAAATTGATCACAAGGAGCGTAGCACCGTTTTTACAAAAAATGTCACCTAGCACCTGTCAGCAACCACTCACCAATCAACCTTAGTAACCTGTGGTTGCTGGACGGTCACCAACCAGTATCTAGACCTGCTTGACTAAGGCCATAATATTAATTATACCTGTATATTTGTATTAATTTTAATGAATTGTAAAGACATCACGTTATGTTTACACTATCTAGGCTGAGCCAAAGAATGACTTCCTTTTAACAACATAATTTTTAACCCTGTACAGACTGTTGGAGATGCTGCTTGACTTCCACCTTATGTTTGCTTGAGATAACAAATGAAAAAGTCGTTTCTGTGATGTTATGTTTGATGTATGCAGCCACCTCAACCGCTTCGCTCCGACGGCATAATTAAACTAACTTTGTGCTCCTGTCCTGTTTATGGTCTGTTCTCTTTCACAGTGATGTTGCTACTTCAGGTCAAACGTTTTGTCTCAGATACATTAAATGAGAAAAAGGGGTGTTGGGGTTGTTGTGAAGTAAATCTAGACCCTCTTTAACAGGGAGGGTGCATTGTGTTTGTACTTTAATTAGTATGTTTTCATTTTCTATATTCTTCCATATTTCTTTTTCACATGAGGTTTGGTTAACATTCCAGGGCAGGGGTCCCCATTCCCAGTCCTCGAGGGCTGGTGTCCCTGCAGGTTTTAGATGTGTCCTTGATCCATCACAGCTGATTTAAATGGATAAATTACCTTCTCAACATGTCTTGAAGTTCTCCAGAGGCCTGGTAATGAAGTAATCATGTGATTCAGGTGTGTTGGCCCAGGGTGTGATCTAAAACCTGCAGGACACCGGCCCTCGAGGCCTGGGATTGGCATAGGGTTTGTTTCAGGTTATTATTTTTTTCTTCATTCAGTTATTAAAGCATGAACATTGGCTTGTTGTGAATCGTCCAGCTGACAGTTGCTTTTCTGATTTCATAGTCTTTAACTCATTAAGTCTAATATTATTGTCCACACATGCTGTTCTGTGATTAAATTGTATCATAAAACTATTTCTAATTGTGAAAGAAATTTAAAAAGGGGCAGACAAAAACTTTAGGTTTTCAGTGTGAAATCATAAACCTCCACTTTTAGAATAAACTCACACTATTCAGTCTACTAGTTAATTTATTCTGTGCATACTACAAACCCCAAAGCCAAAGAACAGAGTGCATTTCTTTATATAGCACTAAGTGCCGGATTTAAAAAAAAATGAATGTTCTATTTATTAAGATTTATTTGTCAGTGCAAACTAATAATACCTCATCACAATGGGTAATGCCAAGCTAATGCCAACCATAATTCTGCTGGAAGAGCAGTGAGCTCGCACAAGCTTAGATTTTTAACGTGTGTGGGTCTTAAAGAAGGTACTCAACATTTTTACAGGAGGTAAAAGACCAGAATGTTTTACAGGCACAGATGCACACAGTCTATAAACATTACTGACATTGCGCATTCAGGCGTGACATGCTACAGAAATGATCACATTATCCCACCTCCTCGCGTAAACCTCACCACTTTCAGAGAAACCAACAGGAGTGTGGGCTCAGGAGGGGGAGTTTTAGATACATTTTATAGAGGGGTGAAGGAGACATGAGCAGCATGGAGGAACACACACACACACAAACTTTGTATTTGAGCTGTTTTATTTGGTTTAGCAGCCATTCATTTAAATTTCTGTGTGTAAATATTAGATCGGGCTTTCTGTGAGGATTTAAAATTTATAACGACCAAAAAAATGACAAAGCTAAAAAGACGCTCGACAGCGTTCCTTGCACACAGAGGGCATTAAAAATGAATATCTTAAACGTGAAGTAACCAAATGTTTTTTTTTTTTAATAAAAGAGAGCAAAGGATTCCCATTATTTTGATGATGCTGATATCTCAGGAATACTCTGTGACTGATTCTTGTACTAGATTAACCAGCTTCTGGTTAAGAGTCAAACAAAGGCAGGCAAGGCACGTGTCACAAAAATATCTCACACCTGATATTTATATCTCTTTGTGTAATACACAGCTTAGTATGAAATACTTATTTCTCATAATGTCTAACAAATCCCAATTTTCACAGCTTGCACCTCCTCTGCAAACACAAGCACTTCTGACTTAGTAAATATTAAGTGGAATGCTGCTTTTTGGTAATATGCTGAGCTATATCTGGAAAAGGGTGATCAGTAACTGTTGACGACTATTTCAAATAGCTGTCAAGTGACTCTGAAGTGTTAGTGGCTAACCATATGTCATAAACACTGGGAGCTAATTTGGGGCGGTTAGCAGAAAAACAATACCTCTGTTGTCGATCCAGCATGGAAATGGAAAGTGTCACAGACCATAATCGCGTTTTGGAACTGGATTAATTATCTACAAACAGAAGGCAGTGCCCGTGCTGCTGCAATGAAACATTTGTCATGCTCAACAACTCGGTGACAACTGTTGAGCACTTACACTCTGGAAAGCTTGGAGTACTGGCTGTGGCTGGTGAGAAAGCCAGTAAGTAAAATAAGAAATGCAGGCTGCACACTCAGAACAATGCTTAAGTGATCACTCTCTTACAAACTCTTATGCTACATTCACACTAGTGAAAATAGTAGCTGGAGACCACAGTGTGACTGAAATCCCTGCGACTGCGTGCACTGACTTTGGAGTCTTGTCCCTTCAAAGACAAGGACCAGGTGTATGACCACTCACACCCAGCTGCTGTCCTTCGAGTGACTTCAAGTGATAATATGACAGTAAACTGTGTGCCTCAGACCGCAACCACTTTCCAATCTCTCCACATTCATAAATTACATGGAAACATTTTCCAAACCTTTGCTAACTGAGTGTTAGTGCAGAGAGTCTGAGTCAGACCACCATCGTTTGGGGACAGGTTGCCTCCCACTAGATGACCTGTGCGATGTGGTCACTCATGGGCAGCGGGTGTTCCACTCAATCTCAAACATTTTTCAAATATGGTGAGCAAATGCAAAAAAATTTCACTGGGCAACATTTCCAACTTGCAAGCAGGTTGTCATCTTGTTTTCACTCTAGTGTGATTGAGCTATTAAAGGTGTGAAATGAAGGTCATGTTGATTGATCCGTGTGGTCAGAAACTCACAGGTGGTGCGTTCCCATTACAAGATGAACTCTAGTTAGAATATTTGCTCGACTGTGAGGATGTGCATTCTGAGCAAAATGATAAATCACATGAATTTACCAAATGCACACCTACAATAATAAATTCCTATCATAAAGAAAATTATATAAATCTGAAAGCATTAATAACATAGTTGTAATAAGGGAATGAAACTGAACACTCCGTTTAAGTGACGAGTAGTTATTTATGATTGTTAAATGCCAAAGATGGCTCCCGCATGACACATAGTCATCTTCTAAATTACAGCTGAACTGGGAAACATAATCCAGCCAATCGTGTGGCTAATCACACACAAGTGTGGAATAAATCACTGCTGCAAAATAGAAAAGAAAGCATCCTCTAGGATTTTGTTCCTCCCCCCAACATATGTTCCAATCCAACGTTCACTAAGCTAACTTTGTCCGTATGCAATGACAGAGCTAGCTTCACGGTCTTAATGAAGGCTGGAACTAAAGTTGTAGGTGTACATGAGATAAATAAAATAAATTAAGATTTCTAAATTAAAAACTAACATCTAGTAAAAAACTAAACGTGCCATAAAAAATACAGGATGTTACTAGTCTGAGGAGATCAGTAGAGTGCCTATTTACGTGACTCACTTCACTTCTGTGTTTATGCTGTGTATACTGGTGTTTGTGTGTGTCAGAGAAAGAGACCTTGTTTGAGTGATAAGAGGGCTTACCGTGGAGGCTGATGGCTGTAGGATAATAACTGATGTTGAACCGAGAGCTGATGCAATGAGGGCAGTCTGTAAAATGCATGGCTGCCCAAACGAGGTAAAATCAACAGTGCTTCCCTTGCCTTCTTTCACACTCTACCTCCTTTCAAGTATTTTAAGGAAGACAAACAGAGTGACTGCTCCAAAGATAAACTCTACTTTCATCTTGGCGCAGCAGCAGCCAGAGATGCATCAGAACACGGATCTGCAGAAAAGGATCGACAGCAAGATGGTGATTTTGCTGTGGCTAATGCAGCGAGAACATTCTCAGCTGGAGCTTCTTGATTAAACTGGAGATCCTGTCATCCGTTGTTTCAGGATGGTTTGTTCGCAGCGTATCTGACCACTGAGCTCACAGTGGCAGCACTGATTACTTGAATCTTGTGGATTCATAACAGCCAACACAACTCTACACTGTGTTTGCAGTGTAAAGGTCAAGGCTGTTTTCGGCAAGCCGGGATGCCTGCCTCGCAAGCCGTTTCTGGTAGCCTGGCTCAGTGTCTGTAATCTAAAAAGTTTGTTGTCTGGAAACTTTAGCAGCTAACGTCCAAAAGGTCCCTAGGCAAGGTAAATATATGGGTTTATTTACTATAACCTAAGCTCACTTTTTATGGGGCTCTGGCTCCTTGTTGTGGTGTAGCTGTAAATCATATTATCGTGTACAGTTTGTATGTGAATGTGAGATTTTGTGCAGATGAACGTGCGTGTCTTTTTACTTTAACCATTAAACCCAAAAGTCTCCTACTTTGCTGAACATGTGAGTATTTATTTTTTGAAGGGCTGATCTGCTTTATATAACATATTACTGTATGTATTTCTCCAAATCCTCACAACTCCAGAACGATGCACAGAATTATGCAATTTTCCAAGAGTTTCAGAGCCCCTTGGGAGCCTCTAAAAGCTCCAGTGATAGTAAAACATTTTTTCATGTTAAAGCAAGATGGATTTAATTCATTTTCACCTCAAAGTTCTACACACAAAACTCCAAAATTTAAATGTAGACAGGTGTGTGCATTTCCAAATCGTCAATTAAGTTGTATACAACAGAAACATCAGCGGAATCACGATGTAGCTGAACTCAATTTTGAGTCATGGCAAAGTCTGTTAATACTTATATATATATATATTTTTTAATACATTTTCAAGAATTAATCAGTCTATTAGACCAAGTCATAAAAACAAAATCTCAACACTAAAAATGACTGAATTCATGTTTTTATACGCAGCACTCTAGGCTTCTCTGAGAACTTAGAAATTAATCAACCATAGCATTAAGTCCCTAGAACAGTCCTTAAAATAAAATAAAAAAACCCTACAAAATGGTTAATCTGATCGTTGAGAAAAAAAAATTGTTTTATTGAAGAACTGATTATATATGCAGCAAGCCAACTTCTGTCAATTTGATGAAAAGCAATACGAATAAAGCATTGGTCTTTATGGCTACTCACCATCAGACCACCTCATGGCATCATCCAGGTGTGGAGGCAGCCCCTTCCATAGTGAGCTGTCTTTAGGGTAGCCCAGGTCCATACGTCGCAAGTGGTCATCGTAGCGCCAGTAGCGGTTGTCCTTAAAAAAGTAGGTTTTGTCGTTGTGCAGCCAAACAAAGACAGCGTCCACTCCTTCCAGTGGTAAGCCAAAGTCACTGATTGGACGAGGGTAACCCTCTTCTACATTATTGTCTTTAAAAACCCAGTATTTTAAGCCTGAGTGGTAAACACAGAGGTGAAAATCAAACCTTTTATATGCTACAATGTATCCGCACATTTTCAAACAAAAATAAATGATGAAACGAAAAAGCAAAAAAAACCCAAAACAACTTCTGAGCACACAGAATGACTAATTGAATACAATTACTTATATTTACCTTTGAAAAACACTATTTTGTGGTCCCCTGGTCTCTCGTACACAGCATCCACACTGTCCAGATTGGGAGGAAGACCCCTCCAGAAACGATGAATCTGGGCAGGACGAAGAGATACTAGGTGCTTCTCTCGAGTTAGCCGCCAAAAGTACTTCCCTATGATGGACAAAAGTAGCAAGTAAAGATCAATATCCACTTCTTAACAATACTCTGTGGGACTTATTTACAAGGAAAGCCACAGGGTGTGCTGTATCTTCAGTAGTCACATCACAAACGCTAGCTACTCTTTTAATCTGGCTAATCACAAAACTGTGTGCTTTTTACCTTCCGTTGTCTCCTTGTATAACTACTTTGACATACCAGTTAGCAGCAATAGAAATGGAACAATTTGGTGTGAGCTTAGGAGGAAAAAAATTAATTATCCAGTAGCCAAAAAAAAACATCATGTATGCTTATGAAAAAAAAGACAAAGAAAACAAAAATCAAAAATGCTGCTCCACTGATCTTTCAATATACCATACAGACCGGCTTATGCCCTAGAAACATCATTTTTTATGCCTAGCAGATGCTATTTATCAACCAGTTTGGCCACTGTTTTGTTTGCTGGTGCCATCACTCTGTCGTGTGCCCAGCCTCTCTAACTTCACTATATGTTCTTAACTCGTGTTTTTCGCCACATGCCAAATGTTGCACATTAAAGATGTTCATTCCAACAACAGCAACAACAATCAAAACCCAGTCCATCCAGGAAAACACTTTTTCTCCATATCTGACCTTGGACAATAATGTACACCCTCCCTTTAGTAGAATGCCGAGGCATCCTTTGATCTATAAGTGGAATCGCCGGTGGACCGTTCACTGGCGGTTCAATTTAGATTCATGGAGTTCAGTTAATGGCTTCAGACACTCAAGCAATGGCAGGGGAAGTCGGCTAATTACTGTAAGAAAATGCAAGCAAGTGAGCGGATCAGTTTGAGACTCTAAGAAAGGACTCTCCAATCTACAAACAGATACAGTTTGATCTTGAAGAGACCAAAGTGAAAC
Source organism: Hemichromis elongatus (assembly GCA_015108515.1). Classification (NCBI taxonomy): domain Eukaryota; kingdom Metazoa; phylum Chordata; class Actinopteri; order Cichliformes; family Cichlidae; genus Hemichromis; species Hemichromis elongatus. The sequence continues at coordinate 6,392 of VUQR01022935.1, read as the reverse complement.
CAAAAGGCCCTAAAATGACAGACCTACAAAATACTCTCAAAGACAAAAATAAGGATGACAAAGAAACACAAAACAACCACAAAGAAATGTAAAATGAATCCAGCAACAAAGCGACTCCTTGACTCTTGGAGTGCTCAAAAGAAGACGTTTGGGGCTTCAGACTTGCCTTCATCTGGTAGGCTATTTCTCATATAATATCTACTGGTTACTTTCTTTCTCTAGTTTTTATATAATTTATTTGGTCAGTATGCTGTCGATGCAAATATGCATTTGTTATGCAGAGGACACGGTTATTTTTTTGCACAAGACCCTCACAAACGCAAACGCAGGTCTTCTCACAACTTTAAAATGAACTAAAAAAATCTTCAAGGTTTTTGCTGTACAGATTCTAAGAGGAAACCAATAACAGCCCTTTGGCTACTGGTACAACTTCAAATAACCATATTTGGTCATTTTTAAGAATATTAAAAAAATATATTTACTATATTAAATTATTTAACCATGTGTTGGACTGGGAAGCTGTCCAGGTTGTATCCCGTATCTCATCCAAGCAGCAGTAATATTAATAGCGATTATTAACAATCCCAATTATTATAGCGGGAGACCCCCCCCC
>VUQR01022933.1:47000-59387 GCA_015108515.1 Hemichromis elongatus | reverse complement strand
ATAACGTTAGGATAAGAAAATGAAATATCACGATGGGTAAAACGTGTAAAAATGGGTAATGGGTAAAACTAATGCAGTGATGCATTGTTTAGCCAGCGATATGATTCCCATTCAGAGTGTGAAAAGAGAAGGTTTCACAAAGATGCTTAAAACGTTCGATCCACGTTATAAGCTGCCCACCAAGAAAGTCACCTTGCCTGCTTTATATGAAGAGGTCCCTGCTGAGGTGTCAAATGCATTTTCATTTAGTGGAGTTTTTCGTGTTCACAACAGACATGTGGTCAAGCCGAACATCAGACCTCTGCATGAGCCTCACAATACACTATGTGGACAAAGACTGGAAGCTACAAAACAAGTTTTTCCCCCAGGACCATACTGGGGAAAACATAGCCAAAGGCTTAAAAGAGTTCTTCAGCTTCTGGAATCTTCAGGAGGAAAAACAAGTGCGTGTGACGCCAGACAACAGGGCCAACGTTGTGAAAGCCGTCGCACTCAACAACTAAACCAGACTTTCATGCTTCAGACATCACCTGCACGTTGCAATGTCAGATTAATCATTTCTTGCATTCGTTTAAATAATGGCAATAATAATAATAACTGATTTGTGTTATTAATCTTTAATTGTCTTTAAAAATGAACAGTCAAGCTGGATGTGGGTAGTTGTACTGAAAGACATTCTGAGTTTAGAGATGTTTGTTTTTTTTGCTGAAGAGTATGTGACCATTTCATGTGTTAAGCCTGTTCTTCAGATGTTTAACAATGACATGTTAGAAGTAAAAGAGAGTGAAACTCGGCTGATCAAAGACATCAAAACAGCAATACTTGACTACATGAACAAAAGCTACAAAGACAGTGTCACAGAGAGGCTTGTTAACTTCTGTCCTTGATCCACGTTTTAATTCGGAATAATTCAGTGAGCGTGAGAGCGGAGCCCTCAAAGCATCTTGTGTAGGTAGCACAGCCACAGGTTTTTAGAAACACCTCCTACATCTGCTGGAGACCAAACAAGTCAGGGAGCTGTTAAAAAGCCAAAGAAGAGTCTCGGGAGCTTTTTGAAGGGACAAGTTAGTGGAAAGGTTAATATCTGAATAGTCCACCAGCAGCAGATGAGTGCTGCATCCGAAAGGTTGTTCAGCACAGGTGGAAACGTTGTAACTTGTCAAAGGTGTTGCTATATTTTTATATAGATTTAATGGACATAAAAACAGCTGCTTGTTTAAGTGAAAATAAATAAATGGGTTTTTTTGCACAAATAAAGTTGTGGAGTTTGTCTCTCGTCAATTATCTCGTCGGTTATATCGTTATCACAGATTTTCAAATATATATCGTGACACATATTTTGGGCCATATTGCCCTGCCCTAGCTTTTAGGCCCAAGCACTTATTTCTATAATAACTATATTCCTATAGGATTATTTTAGAGCTGCTGTAGGAGCAGCTGCTCTCAGGGACTTTTAGGCAGTTTTTAGCCAGTGTGTCTCTCTGGATGGCAAAATCTGTCCATGGGTTGGGCTGTCCACCAAATTTGTTCCAGACTAAAATATCTCAACAAGTACTGAACCGATTATTTTAACGACATCTCAAAAATAAATATTAACCTAATGATCCTCTTAAATTTCCTCAACCTTTAACATAAGATTGAAAACTGGTTGCTCAAAGATTTTTAGCTTTAAATACAAATGAATCGCATGTTAAATTGAGCAGCTCATGTACCACATTTAGCCACATAGACCAATTTTTAAGAAAACAAAGACGTGAAAGAATTTAAACAAAAAGTACATAAATGATCAAATGACCACATGATGAACTAGACTAATAACTGCCACATTAATACCAACTGTAAAGCCTAAATCCATATGAATACAGTTTGTCAGCACAGCAAAAAGGGTAATTATGAAGGTCAACGCAGCAGGGATATACCTGCATAACATCAGCATTTTAGGAATGCCGTTCTGAGCAGTAACGCTGACATTAACTCATCTCGAAACTGAGATTGACTACATCCTCTCATCCTCCCCAGCACGACTCCTGTAGACCGAGGACCGCTTCTATGAAACTAAGCAGACATCAGCTCTTTACTTTGTGGATGTTTTGAGTAAAGCTAACAGGAGGCGTTATTTTAACAATTTGTCAAAAATCTTGCTTTGGTTCCAGCTTCTGAGTCATGGTCTGTTCTCACTTCCAAGCTTTGTATTGACTTAATCCTTATACAAATCAAATAAATCCATTTAATTCATCACCTCTGGTTTCGGAAACAGATAAATTAGTAATAATCAAATATAGAGAGACTCAGGTTTGGATAAAGTTCATACTTTTACTTTCTCATATAAAGCAAACAGCAAAAACAAGGCCGATTTTAGATGTGTTCGCACTACTGGGAATACCCAAAGTTGTTTATGCAAGGAAGCCGTCTGTATGGAACAAGCAGACTGCACTGGACATTTGGACCTGTGTTGGTTTATGTCTAGAAATGTTCGGGGCAACATATGGGAGAAAAGCGCTATAGAAAATAATTGGTGTAGACCCAGTTCTTGTCACAAAATTAGCAAAAATGAAAAAGAAAACAAATAATGAGCAGAAATACCAAAGAAGTATTAAGAAGAAACATAAACGAGAGCAAACGTATTAAAAAAAGATACTCGCGTGCTTGTTGAGGCTTTGTCAGCGGCTAATAGTTTGTTTTAAAACATTACACATTCTCCAGGATCCTCTTTCAATCTAAGCGGAAACAGAAAATGAGACATATCTGAAACGGAAAAAAATAGAGGCTGCGAGAATGACAGGCATGTTCAGCTGTGGAGGCATGAAATGCTGCCGGGCTCGCTCGTGCACCGCAAATTCCCACCAAAATATATTTAGTTGTTGAAGACATTTGCTAATTCTAGAATAATCTGTGCCATCCTGGGTCGTCCCAGAGGATATTTCTATCTGTAGCGGCGACGACCTGCTGCATGGGAAAGGCATGTGAAACTGGAGTCTGGACCGCCGGACCACGTCTAGCTGGGTCATCACCACCTCCTCCTTAGCCTTTGTTTCTGAGCTGCAACAATTAAAATTCTCCAGAAAGAAATCTGCGCTTTCCACTAAAAATAACACTGCCTTCATATATTTCTTTACGGGACCTCAGAAGCTGGATTTAATACCCTGAATCTGGGTTACTATCCTTCAGCTTGACCACAATGAGCTCACTAAGGTTTGACAGCCACATGCTTTCAAGAAGCTAACAACAGCTCAAAGGCTTTCTTGCTGCTGCCGGCTTTTATTTGGTTTATAATACAGCTCATAATAAATTAAAAACAAACATACAGCTCATTACACCAACCTTTTTAATACAGACAGCCACAAACAGTCTGTACATAACATGTTTTTGACATTGTTTGGCTCACTATAAATGCAGCAATGTGATAAAACAGCTAGTCAGGCACAGCAGAAGAATCAAATCAGAATCATGAAACACTTAATCAGCCACGTTAAGACTTTTATGATCCCACAAACCTACTGCTGAAGTCTACAAATATGACCACAGGGGACAACAAGCGCTGCTCATTTGATCAGACGGGTGGACTATGACTCTGGTTCTACATAACCAGGGTTTCTTTGTGTGCTTGAGAAAACCAAAAACTCCACACAGAGGACTTTCTTCATGACTCCAGGCTTTCAGCTTTATTAAATGCAGCCTCTGACACCGCTTCAGCTGACTCTTCTTACTTGGTTAGAAGTGCACTGATGAACTGCCGTCTACTTTAGTAAGAGATATTCGATGAACAATTGAGGAGATCTAGAAAATGTAAGAAAAGAAATACAGCTAACAGTAGTAGTGGTAGTGCCAAGAAGACCAGAGAGTGAAGTTATCAGAAACACGCCAATTTGTGTGAATTTAAAAGAAAATGTGTTTATTTTACCACCCGGTCCGCTCTCAGTGTCGGTGTAAAATTTCCAACCTTATGGATTGAAAGACAAAGGCTACTCATTGCATCCAAGTCTGACACTGAGGGAAAAATGTAAATCACTTTGGGTTGTGGCCTGATTTAACTGTGTATCGAGCAGGTTTTTGTTTGTGTATTTAAAGTTGTTTTTTTTTTAACTACCAATGTTCAACTGGACAGTAACAGTAACAATTTAAAAATAATCTTCCTAAATCTCTTTGTTGTCTCCTAGGCTGTTAGAGGTAACCAAGGGCTGACTTTTGTGTAAAGGATGTGGGTGAGAATTTCCAAGAAAATTTAAAGGATGTGACTCTTAGGTTGGCTCTCCGGTGCCTTTCCTCTGTGCCTGTCTTCTGGACCTAGCTAGTCAACTTTAGCCTAGAAATGGAATGGAACCACTCCATTTCTAGGGTAAGGTTGACCACTTGGTGGTCACTAGACCATTTGGTGAAAGATGCCAAGAGACCGATTTGACACAGCAACCACCTGGAGATTACACAGATGAGGCCTTACAAACACAAAAATAAAACCTTTCAAGCATGCTACACAGTCTTTTAGCTTTCAGCTCCAGAGGACGAGCCCCGTCCATGTGTTCAGTCGCTGTCTAAATGTGTACAGAGACGGGGATCTCAGGCTACTTATAGAGACCTATTTCTATAAGATTCAACACATAATGGGAGAACCGGGTGTCGGTGCGTCCGTCTGTCTGCCAGCTGCTTCAGCCCTCACTCTGAAACGCTGCACCATACCCCTCTGACAGTCTGGACATAAATGACATTCCTCCCAAAGTCGTTTTCACATTTCTTTTTTAACACAGAAAGGAATTGTTGAGGCAATCGCACTTTTTTTGGCTTGCAAACTGTTTGTCATCCCCCTGATAACAATATGAGATAGAAGCAAGGTGGAGCATTTGTGGGGAGTATTTGAAAAGGAAAATGAAGAGCTCATAGCACCACATCCACACATTTTCTTTTAATAAAAACATGCTCTAAATGACATATTGAGAGTCTGGGTGTATTAGCAAACTCAAGACAGTATTTTACTAAAGAAGATCGCGAAATACTGCAATTAAATACAGCTGGATGAACACTCTGTTTAACTGGTAGTTAGTAGGGATGCAGAATTGTGAAATTATGGGCTTTTTCGTTGGTTTGTTTGTTTTAAGCTTTTTGATTGTTCTCCCTGTGACAGGGAAGCAAAAATGTTAATTTTAAGGGGGGGCACTATTTTCTATCATACATATCCTGTTGCAGTGGTTAAAATCTTAAATAATAATGTCAGCATATGCAGAAGTAGTCCCTGTGAACCAAACAGAGTTTCAGATAGTTCTTTCTATTCTTTCATCCCTAATGCGGTTATCTCAGGCATACAGAACTGGATAATTTACAAAATATGGAAGGTAACTCCCTATGAAACCACTATGTCCAATGTAACGAGCCAGATTTAACATGCTAATCAGTGATCTTTAGAGGTGTTGATGGAGAGACTTTGTTACTTGTGGACAGAACAAGCCTCTCTTTCCCCTTTCTCGTGTCTTTGTGCTATGCTAAGCTAAGCTAACCACCTGCAAGCGGCAGCATCATATTAACTGCATGGACACAAAAGCAGTATCAGTCTTCTCATCTCATCAAACAAGCCAGTAATTACACTTCCCAAGGTGTCAACCTACTCTAAAGCCCACACGCCCATGAGCCAATGCTAACTAAGTGCTGCTGTACAAACAAATGAGCAGAACTGTAAAATATAACACATTTTTATTACTGTAATTTAGTGGTTCTCAAACAGGCTGATCAGTGGAGGCTTTCAGGTCCTAACATGAGAGCTACTGCTCTATATAAATCTTTTTAAGAAAAAAATATCATATCAAACACTGCAGGTCATGAAGTGATGATCTCATAACCCTGTTTCTGGGTCTGAGTGCAACCTTCACGAGGCTCTCGTCTTTTTAACCTGCTCCAGTGCTTTGCTTTTTGTTTCCTCAAAACGCTTCAGTCATCATTAGTGACCTGTAAGGCATTTTGTTACCAGAGCTCTTTAAAATAAGGTTTTTACTTAAGCTAGGAGCACCAAGGCTAAAGATCGGGCCTTTTTCTAACAGTTACTCATAAGAATGACTAACCCTCTGTTAGACATTCTCTTGCCTGAAGTTGTGTCTGTTTTTGGTGTCTTCTTCCTGCTATATGATCGCATTTGTCTTTGCTCATCGAGGAACCTCAACATGAACTTTTACCAAGAACAATTTAACCATCATGCACTACTATATGCCTACTGATAGCTTTGTAGGTAGAACATCATCATTCCAGCTAACTCAACTTCACTAACCCTTAAACCTTTGCTGGTTTCAGTTTTCAGTCTTTGCTTGCATCCAGAGTTGTAGCAGTGCTGTACGAGAACATGATATATGATTTTCGGACGTCTCGTAACTTGCCTGGATGTTCAATTTTATCGTAACAGCTGGGAGAACAGCCATGCTGATCATTTTATTGGAGCTGAAAAAATGTGGATCGTTTTTAACTGTCAAAGGTGCCTCGGTGTTTGTTTGCTTTTAGGAACTGAAGGAGCATTTATGCCCGGAAATAGCTAATTATGTCAGGCTTAACAAGCAGATAGACACGCTTTACACTCTGAAAAAATGTCTAAAAAGCTTCTTAGAAATGAATTACCTGTTCTGCTGGGGTTTCCTGGGTCTTATGTTTAATTGTTCATATTAATGTTTTTAAAATCTTTATGAATAGTTTAAAATAACTAAAATCAACCAGAAGCGCATGAAGACAAACTTTAGTTTTTGTAGTTGTAAAAGCACAGAAACCAAACAGCAGAGTCCAGGTTGTCAACAACATTTTTCTTCACTTTTGAATAAGAATTGTGCAGATGTGTGGAAGAGGAAGAAAAACAAAAAACAAAAAAAAAACAATGGTCACCCAGAGCTGGAGGCTGGTCCACTGAGTCTGGCATGTCCTGTTTAGGTAGCATTCTTCACAATATACACATAAAACACTGGCAACCTACACATCTGACTCATGGCTGGAGCTGCTAGAGAAAAGCACACTGAGGAACAACATAAAACAGACTTTAAGCTACGAGTGAGCTTTTTTTTGGTTTTTGTTGTTGTTTTTGTTGCAGTAAATCATCCAAAAAACACAGGACAGTCAGCTGGGAACGCTGGACGTCAAAGGCGCCTGCAGCACCAACTGAAGGAAAAAGTGTTCGAGCTTCCAGAAGGTGTGAAGTGAAAGCTGAAGAAAAAACATATTGTCTGTTCACGAAAAAGAACAGGGGCAAAATGACGCCAGATCAAGCAATGACATGTTCGTAACCTCCTGCAACCGAAAGACAAAAAAGAGCCATCATAATGAAAACACTGGGGGAAGCAAAATAACAGCGGGGTCCAGCGCATGTGAATAACCCTTCGGTGCTGGCAACACAGCTCACCCTTTCCAGAATAATTGAATTTGGTGTGCTTTGTGACCAAGCATAAAGGCCTCCCTTTGCTGAGCGGCAGGCCGGCCGTGGCCGTTGCATAACAGAGCTAATAAAGGAGGCCTACAGGGCCCAGGATGAGAGGAGGAGGTAGACACGTGGGAACTGCCTCTGTTCTGCTGCTTTGTCTGGGGCCGCGAGCGAGCAGAGCCCCTGGGCATTAGTGTAGGCATGCCTAACATAACACTCATTCCACAGCAACAAAAAAGCCCCTCAGAGCTGCTCGGCTTATCTGCAGGAGCTGTCCGAGAGCGGCTTGAGGTATCCACCGTCAGCCAAAAACAAAAAAAGCATCATCAGAAATTAAGGCCGTCAGTTCTTAGGGGGTCTCAGCGGCTTGCAGAGTCAGGGGTTTTCCTGGTTCCTTATGATTAGTCTGCATCTATCAGGGATGTCCTGCATGAACACCAGCTTGGTTTTAGGGAACCTAGAACTTTTCAGTTGCTATTTACGCTGACCTACAAGAAATGTCAGTTAATTATTCAAAAGTCTGAAAATCTTCAGCCCACCCAGCTGCATCGTCTTCATACCATCATCATCATCACACGAAGCATTTCGTTCTCCAAGGATTTTCCTTCATATTAAAAACCACTGAGGCTTTGGCCTTCTATCAAGGGAAAAAATTCCTGCATGGTGATTTTTAAGCTTTCTGTAAATGGGGTTTAATTTATTCAAGCTTCAAATACATTTTTGTTTATGGAATGGCCAACAAGAAAACACACGTACTTCTGTAAAGTCAGGCAACACAGCCATTTTTATACCGTATGCATACCAAACATGCACAGACACCCAACAAAGGCTTATTTTTGAGAGCTGTACATTGAAAGCAATGAGTCTGTGTTACCTTATACTTACTATACCAAAGTAAAAAGAGAAACCCTCACTTTCTCGGGTATCTGTGCACTGCATTGGAAAGTCAGTCTAATCAGTCACTTCACACCCTCGTCTAACCGCGCGTAACCCGCAGGAACTAACTTGACCTCTGGCTGATACGCCGCCCCACTACAGCTCATCATGATCATCACTGACAATTATGTTCCAGCTTGAATGGTGCTTCTGTTTTAGCGATTAGCAGTGATAATCCACCACTGACGCTCCTCTCTGCGAGTCAGCAGACTCGAGGCATATCGGGCACACTTGATGAGCAACACACTAGATCACACAAGCTGCTGTACTATACTTTCTGTTTCTTGAGATGTCAGGAGTTAAACAGCAAATCTGAGGCCTGTGTTTTCTGTAAAACAGATCATATTATTCCCAAAATATAGAGTATTCCACCCCGACCCCGCTCCCCCGACTGGTATGGAAATAACGCTTTTCTACTCTTACTAAGCAGCCAAAATGCTTCTACAATACAAGCGGCATCCACCCAATCATACATAAGCACTTTTTTAATTCACTTTAAGTGCTTTTTATCATTAAAACAAACACTCACACTCTAATGTAAGCACTGGGATCCCCATTTGGGGTTCATGTCATGTCAACCTCTTGAAGCTGGCGACTGAACCACCAATTTTACGACAGGTAAACAACACTGAGTCATCACGGCTAACACACCGAGCGGAGTACAAAGATTTGCTGCTGGAGAATGCCTCAGGTTGGTAATTACTGTTCCAAGTGATGAAAACAGCTCAATTGACAGAGACGGTTTGAGTCTATGGCAATTATCTTGGTAGCTTACAGGTTAAACACAAACAGTCTTCTCCCGACTACAAACTAAAAAGCCCCGAATTTCAACCGAGCCCAGTGTACTTTCAGATCCTGTAACTCCAAAAATATTAACAGTAAGCGAGTAAATTTCTGCAATGATTTGCAAAAATGTGCTGAAGTCATTGGACAGAACAGATCAGCTGATTCTCAGGGGTTCAACACCCACTGACTGAAGTTTATCCTTCGATTTCAGTTCAGCAGAGCAGCTGTCAAAGAGAGACTTGACAGGAGGCATTATGAACCTCTTATCATCTCTGCATTTATTTCTCTGCTCTTGACACACATGCATGTAAACAGCCTCATTTATCTGCTTTTTTTTTTTTTTTAACCCTGACAGAAAAGCTGACACATTTTTGTGTCTGTAGCTGGTCATTAGCAGAAGGTTTGTGCTGCGATGTGATTTATTGGAAAGTCAGTATCAGGTGGTGACAGAAGACCTTCTTCCAATGAGAAAGCCTACAAATCACAGAGTAGCACCAGAACAAATGCAGAAGACATTCTTTAGTCTTACTAAAGAAGGCCCTCCCTGAAATGCTGATGACTATAAGAGCTTGTGAAACTGCTATCAGCTGCGAACAACAATGGTTAATCAACTCACGAGGAAATCAGGTTTTTCTTATCTAGATTACATGCAGCTACTAGAAGCCCACTGCCGAGGTAAAATCTACACTAGTACTCGCCATAGTTTGAGCTCCTTTTTGTGAATTTCAGCCTTTCCCCTCATAATACATCAGAGCTAAAATACTTGCTGTAATTCCCAGTAATCTCACAACAAAGTCTGCTTTGAATGCCTGATTGAGCTTGCTTCTGGGTTGGTGAAATCCCAGTCCCTGCAAAAAGCACATCCTTGCAGCTTTCTCAGTGGCCCAGCGAGCATTCCTCACATACTTTCACAAAGATTTCTGGGAGTTGGAGTTTAAAGCGCTTGTCCTACTACTGCTCTCTACGCTGAAATCTCCATGCAGTGGAAATCACACACTAAAATTGTCATCTTTTGACGGCTGGACATGACAAAGTTGAGAGCAGCTCTTGACTCTCTGACTGGTCTTTAGGAGGTGTCTTTGTGTGGAAAGGAAAGGGGAGCTGGATAACAATGGCGCTCTGTATTAGGTGTGTGAGCCAGGAATGTTTCAGGTCACTGGAAGTCATAAATCTGCAAGGCTTACTGATGAGTCTGGATGACTGAGGTTCGACACACATGTGAACACACAGCACACACACAACAGGTTTTCTTCTAAGTGAAGAAGGGACAGATAAATAGCTCAGGTGACCACACTGACGGGGTTAACTTGGACAAAAACAACTCCTCTGCAACAACAGAAAGGATGAGCTGCTGTCTAAACTGTCAGATTTCATGTTTAAACCGACATGTGGGGTCATTAGACCATGATCGTGTTTGTAAGGGAGCTTCTGTAGGAGCTGGGGAGGCCCACAACTGCTCCCAAACCTCAGACGATCATCGACTGTGGCCACACGATTCACCACAACCTCGCAATAAAGGAGCTGCCACTGTGGATTCTTTTAAAAAGCGGTCAAAAACTTTTCTGTTTTAACACGTCTTCTGTTAAAGACTTTTTTTTATTGAATTATTATTTACTTATTTTAAAACTACCTGCTTATTTTAGTGTGTCTTAATTTTTTGGGGGGGTGGGCACCTAATGTTAATTTTTATTTTAGCCTCTTGTGTATAGTGCTTTGTGACCGCTTGTCACAAACTTAAACTTTCTTACTTACTTTAGGTATCCAAAAAACACAACCTCTGATAGTAATCACAACCTTGCTCCAACAGGGGCATGTCCACAAGCTGGAGTACGGGGTGGCTGCAGCCCCCATGGTCACTGGGCTAAAGCACTGTTAATTTTAGAAGAACATGAATTCAACCAGTGTTATAGTCTAATATAGTACATTTATTATTTATATTTCTACTTTATTTCTATATTCTTCTACTTTTACTCTATTTTATATGTAAATGCTATATTACAATTATAATTTGATTTTAAAATATCCAGCTAAAGATATAGGAGAGATCAGACTATCAAACAGTAATAAAGTAATTGTTTTAAAATTTATTAAATAAATAATTGTGATTCTGGATTATAAGTACTTTAAAGATATTTAATGATAATAATCCTCTCAGTGGCTTTATATGGAAACTGCAGTGACGTTCTTACTTACTCAGTGTTTCTCAATAAAAACTGCCAGCTGACAGGACTGAAAATCCAAGTCAAATACTAAAACAATTACATTTTTACAAGTACTGAATAATACCAGCATAAATAGACCCATCCACTTATTTATATAACCTATATTTTCAAGACAATTCTATACAGTTATATTTTTTTGTAAACTGGTTTATTAAATGTGAAAATTAGGACATTTATTAAAGAAGGGAAATACTTAGAGCTTATTTAAAATTACATTGGGCTATACGTGGACCATGAACGTAAATGAAAATAAAAGAAACAGTATCCCGCATCCGCTTTGGAAAACAGTTATTCACCACATAACTATTTTCAGATTCTCTTGTATTAGCACACAGGGACCTGCAATGCTTTGTACTTTCATTTTCTGTCTACATTGTAATTTCTGATTTTCGTGAATCCATTCTTGCTTTGTGCCACCTCATTTAAAAAACAAAACAAAACAAAACAAAAAGCCCAGAAACATTTCTTCACTACATCACATTGTTCCTAAGTAAAAGGAAGGGAAGAGGTGATTTAATTTACTTTTCTTAATTTATAAGCCATGTAGTCTTTAAGTCCATCTCTTAAAGTTCAACAAGACATTTAGGTGCCCACAGTGCTAATCTTTGTCTTATACCTTTAGTCTAGAACTAAGAACTAAACTGCTGACATGCATACAAAACAGCTTACTATCATCAAGTGCATCAAAACAAAATCTTAAGTTGACGGGTTCACCGTAAGGCCAAATGTAATAAATAAATACAAAATTACTAGAAAAAATAAAGAAAAATTAAGGATGTATCATGTGGAGGTAAAACAATATGCTCTGTGACCAAAGTTGTAGGTTTCTTTAAGAAAAAAAAACAAAAAACATTTATGCAAAAAAATAAGAACAGCGTATGTGGATGTGAAACTTTTTTAAATAGGTTTGAATGAAATATTAAAGCTTATGTGAAGCACAATTCTACCCATAAATGCTCCTATATGAGGGAATAGGATGGTTCTTAGTTCTTTTTTATTTTCTACATTGCTTTTCTATAATTTAGATTTCCAGTGAGCCACCCCAGGCTCGTTCCCGGTCCCTCTGTG
>VUQR01022933.1:26859-37882 GCA_015108515.1 Hemichromis elongatus | reverse complement strand
TACATGATAACTATGTTATATATATATATATATATATGTCATGTGAACGTTCCCATTGTCATTCCTGCTAAATCAGTTTTAAAAATGTTTTACATGCATGTAAAAAATAACATAGCTTTACATATTATTATATTAGGTGGTGGTTTAACGTTTGAGTTGCTCCATTCATCCTGACCAGGCAGACTGAACTACTACACACGTTCTTAAAGGTGAAATAAATTAATGGTAGTGTTCATTTTCTTACATTAAGAACGTGGACATCGACTTTTATACAAAAGCAGTTGGTGGACACGGGCGTTAAGAATATATTAACAAATATTCAGATTATTAACATTAACAAATAACAAACAGTAATAAAAACATGGCACTTAAAGCTGTATTTCTTCCACACATCTGCACTTTAGGGGACTAATTCAACTATGTTCTGCTAAGATATGATCAGTTTAACATGTTAAGATTCAGAAAGACGTTACCTTCAGATGTTTCAAGGAATTGCTCTGCCCATTATCGTGAAGTTAGGAACAAAGCTGCAGTGGAAATGAAGCGAGAGCTTGTTTTAAAGTAGTCGTACGTACCCACCAATACAAGCTCTGCTGTGGTTAACGATTGTTCATTCAAATCTTTAAAGGCTGTGCAGTTAAACAAAATCACTCCTAATAACATTTAATTATTAGACTCAGATGAATCTCACCTTTTTAATAAAGATCGAATCCTTCCACAGATGTGGCGTGATTAGCTTTGGTTATGCGACGGGGCTGTTAAATATGCTCCCTGCCATGTAAGAGTGTTTATCAGTAGAGAGAGGAAGGTGTGGCGGAGTTAATGAATGACACCAGAGAGAAGAAGACCTCAGACTCTACAGCAGACTCTTTTATTTGACAAAAAGGAGCACAGCTGATAAGGTTTTTAAGACATTGAGGATGTAGAAGTGCACGAAGTGTGTGAAACTGTAACAAACTGAAATGTGCAGGGAAAAAAAAAAAAGTTCTCCATTATCTGGGAGATAGTTTTAATCCATAAAGTCTGAAATTTGAAGGTCAGGGTAAAAAAAAAGCTCTCTTTATCTCCTTATCTGTTTGCATAACCATCAACCTGAACAGCTTTTAGTGTTGAAATTCAACTTCTGCACCATGAAAAACCAAAACCGCGGTGACGTGAGAAGACAAAACACAGCAACACCTGGTCAACATGTAGGTGGTGACATCATCCTGTGGATTTTTACATTTTTTTTTGCCTGTGATTAAATCTAAAAAGCGCTCTGAGGAATGCGACCTGCAGAAGTGGACTGAAGAGTGTGTGCAGTGGTTCTTGGCGCACTTCAAATGTGACTATTCAAGCCTGGACGTGAAGTGCTGCTTCTGTTTAGTGATGTTAAACACTCTCGTCTCTCTGCAGGTGCGTGCGTCTTCATCTCGAGGAAATGTTTCTTCAATGAGGAAAGCAGGGGCACGGATATTTTAGTAAAAAAAAGGCCACTAGTTTGAGTGTAAAAGGTAAAGAATGATGAATTTACGGACATATTTAGCCAGATTTTACAGATCATGTGACATTATTTAAACTTGATAAATACTCTTAAATGCACAGTGCGTAACACGCATCAGCTAAAATCGGTTGAAGATAAAATACTGTCTCCTCCAGATTCAAAAGGCTATAATAAATTACTAAAAAAACATAAGAACAAAGCAAAAATGTCATAAAAAAAGATTAGATACAGTGGTTGAATGATGCCAAAAAATAAAATAAAAATCAGCATCTTTATAAAAAGAAACAAAAAAGTTTTTGTGGTTGTGATGTACACACATGCTCATAAAGTCGCACCAAACGGGCTGTTCATGTGCCGGTTCTTAACTATGCCGCCATCTGCTGGCCACAGGGCTCATGTGCAACCCACAGCCACGTGACCCTCAGTCCCAGCAGCGTCCCTCCGTCCTCCTCAGAGGGCCAGCCGCTGCTCTATGGGCAGGCTGTCCATCAGACACTTCAGCTGCTCCTCGCCCAGCTTGATTTTATCCTCGAGCTTACGCTGCTCGATTATGAGGGCCGACTTCATCTTTACAAAGTGCTCGTAGTCCGCGAGGCTGTCCTCCTGCAGGTAGCTCGCCAGGATCTCGTAAACCACACCCTCTCGGCGGTCCAAGTTCTCCTTCAGCTCCTTTGCGTCCTCGTGCTGTCGGATCAGCAGCTTCCTCTTCTCAATCAGCGTACGCTGATGAAGAAGAAAGAGAGTGTGAAAGGATGTATATTAACTATCCCATATCAAATTATTTCTTTGATATGAATACATCTAAATAAAACATAACAAAAACAAGATTAAACAAAATAGTCCAGTTTTAAATGAAATGTGACCTTCTGGAGCCTCATTTGGATCAAACATGCTTCCACACCCATAACTCTTGAATGATCAAAGTTCATTAATTGTAACGATTAATGTGCAAATTAATGAATTGGTTAACTTATATGTGCAACATCTTTTTGAGTTTGCAGTTCTGCTTTGATTTGTTAGATCTTGTTTCCAATAGCTCCACAGATGCCTTAAAGTTCTTGATGTAATGAGAACAAAGGGTTCAGGTAGACCTATTTTCCTTTGTCCTCTGCTTTTGTTTTTTCCCCAAACAGCGCACTGAACCTGAAGGTGAGCCCAGCCCACGCTGCATCCTGTGTGTAAGCCCGCTGTGGGCACGGACAGCCTCTGAAGTCCTGCCTATAATTTATTTATTAATAAACACCCCAACTGACCTACGTTTTTTTTTTTTTTTTTTTTAAACAAATTTACAAGCCCTCCATAAATTATAGCTTTAAAAAAATCTACCTTTTTTCAGCATTTTCCAGCTCTTTTTAGCTTTGACACTCCTGCTTACATCAGAGTTAAACATAAGGCCCTGGGGCCGGAATCAGCCCAGCAGAGACTTCAGTCCGGCCCACTGGATGGCTTTGGAAAATGTGAAGGAAAACAGGAATTTTTTATTTTCAGAGGTTTTGTAGTTTTTCCTGCAGTTTCTGATAAAGGCCTCGTCCATGGCCATCATTGCCACACCAAAGTAATTAAGTCATAGAGTTTTAAACATTTAATTCTTTAAAATTAAGCCCAAAGAGTTATACTGACAGATTTCTGTTAAAATTGCACTTCTTTTTTATAAATAAGAAAGCTCAGGGATTAAATGTATAGTTAAACTTCTCTACACTGACAGAGAGGGCATTCACTGATTAAAGTAGGCTGGATGTGGCCCGTGATGTTTGACATCCCTGACGCAGAGAAACAGAAATGAGCACCGGTGTTCACCAGCTGAACACTCACACTGAGCTTCTTCCATTCACTTTCCATCACTTGTTTGTGACTGAAGTGGAACTTCTTCCAAAATAATTCCTGAAGGTTTGCTCACCCTCTCCTCAGGCGTAGCATCCTCCTCCAGACTGTTGAGGGCGTTCTCCACTCTGGCCAGGCGGCCCGACAGGGACAGCAGCAGGCTCACGACTTTATCCAGGTCCCCCACAAACATCTTGAACTTGTCCAGCTCATTGGGTTTGCAGACCTGTTGGACCTGGGCTTCCACCTCTTCTCCCAGAGTGTTGTTGTCCAGGATGTCCTCCTGAAGACTCTCCCGGGCCTCCCGGAGCACCTGAAGCTTCTTGCTGAGGCTGTCGATCAGCTCTTGCTGTAGGAAAGATGAAGTTGAGAGATTAGTTCAAAACAGTGGGAAGAGTAAAGCTTTTTAATTAGCAAACTCTGGTTTCTGGTACCTTCTTATTGGCCAAATCATTGTCCAGCTCATCTTCAGAGTCCTCCTCCTCCTGCTCCTGCTGCTGCATGCCCTTCATCTTGATAAGGAGCTCGGCTTTGGGAGCAGACGTGCTGTAATACGCAGAGCTGGTCACCATCGAGGTAGCTGCTGCCATGCTGTCCTCCTTTTCCCTGAAACAAATTCAGTAAGAAACTCAGAAATGCAGAAAAACATGAAAAAGAGCATTTTCCAGGAAGTTTCACCTCATGACTAACAGTACATGCAGACACACATCAGTTTAAACAAGGTGTGTTAAACAGGTAAGTGACTGACTCACAAGTTTAAATGTGCCATAAAAGCAGCTTCATGACTGCAAAGATGATGGGAGTCAGCGCTTTTTCATGTGGGTGCAGCTTGTTTGTAAGTAAAAGTTAAAATTGAGCACAGAAGCAGCTTTGTAGTGAGGGGAATACAAACATTTAGAGTGACAGTCCACCCTTATATCAGATTTACAGTTAAGTCTGTGAGTATCGGAACAATGAAACCTTTTTTTGTACAACAACACAGTGTAGAGGGAGATTATGAAAGCTGGTGTCCTGCCATAAGCACGAGAAAACAAAGAGAGAAAAGTATTTATTTTTCACACAGCTCTACAGCCAATGACTTTAACTGGGCAACTCAAACAACCTGCCAAACTTAAGGATGCTGAGGTCAAGTCCAATTCCTAAAAATTCCATTTTGCTGCTCAGAGCTTCAAATCACATCTCCAAGCATCACAAGACTAAGACGAAGCACCGTAATTTGTTTTTTGTGGAGCCAATTCTACAGTAACAACTTCAGCATTACTGTAGCCACTGCTCTATTAAAGCTAGCTCCCTTTGCTGACACCTACATGTTGTAGCTGTGTACGCTCAACAGGGGGCAGTGTGAAAAACAACTGTAATGTAATGTGAGATACTGGTAATGATGTTGGTCCTTCAGCTGCTGTAGAGAAGACTGTCAGCCACCGTCTGAGCTTCTCCTGCTGCTTTGTTCACACGAGATGATTTTCTCCATTCTTCTTCCCTCTTGTAGTTAACACAGCTGTTTCTCCTTTTCCTGTTCAAACTAACTTTTTAACCAATCAGCATTCTGCCTGCGGACAGACTCTATAATCATTGGTACTTTACTTTTACGAATCCACATGAAGCAGTACAGAGAAGACAAGGAGGACAGGAAGTTGGATGCAAGAGGTGTATTTTGTTGTTTTTTTTGTTTAAATCCAGTGCAGGCTTAAAGCTCCTGCAACGCTACCAGTGCTACGTTTAAAACAAAACTGTGTAAGAGATGCACTCAAAGGCCTGAAAGTTAACTGGCTGAAAAGCTTGCTTGAACAATTTAAGTGAAAGCCAAGTTCACCCAATTAAAAAAGTAAAAAATAAGGTGTCAGATGCCGCCTTATGATTATGATTGAATCACTTCTGCTGTCTTATCTGCAGTGAAACAAATCTAAACAACCAACAGCCTTGTTCTTCCTCGTTCTTCTGACACTGCCCCCTGGTGACAGCACACAGCTACTACACGCACACAACGGTCTGCAAAGCTCTGCGTAGCACCTATGGATGACCTTGAGGCTCACCTTTCCTCTGCGGGCCGGGAGTTTGTCTGCTTCGGCTGCACCTTCCTGCGCTGGTGAGCTTCTTCCACCAGCTGCTCCCCTTGAGGGAAGATGCCCTCCATCAAGTCCATTGTGGTCTTCATCTTGCTCTGATCCAGAATATCTGCTAGTGACTTGTCCTTCCCCATTATGTCCCTGGCCAGCTCCTCTCTTTTCTGATCCTCTGCCTTGGACACTCCTGTGTTTGTTTCCAACTTATTGCTGCTGGGCACGTCTGTGGGTGGTGGTGGTTGGAGGTGATCTCCTATAGTGGTCATGTATGTGTCTCTCTGGGGCATCTGTTGCCTTTGGGGGTGTGGGATGCCGGCAGGCTCCTTCTGCCTGGTGAAGGCGCAGAAAACCGAGTCCTGACCTGCAGCTCCGAGGCTGCCGAGCCGGGTCACGGCATGCCCCTCGGATTCAATGGCAGGGGGATTGCTGTGCTGCAAAAACGGTGCATTTTCCTTCTCTGCATTTCCTCCCGAGTGCACAATCCTAATGGGCACTTTCTTCACTGCAGAGCTTTGGTTTTCTATCACATGCTCCATCCTGAAAAATCAGAGAGAGAGAAAAGAAAATTTCCACTTAGACAAGAAGAAAACGTCCTGTTGTGGTTCTCTCAGCCATGAGCTGATTTAAAGTTTCATTGCATGATGGCAGAGGAGATTTTTTCCATGCCCAGTGTGCTCAGATATCCGAGACCTCTGGACTCCTCCTACCACTTTCTGTGGTACTGTACAGTCATAAGTTTGCTACAGATGATATCAATTAGGCCCGAATCAAGAAAATGAACAAACAGCTTCATGTTTGGAGCTTAAGAAATGAAGGTGTTTACATTTTGAGCAGAATAATCTCAGAACCGCTTGTGCTCTGCATTAAACTACAGAGAATCCCTCTAATTTACTGCGCCTTGATACCACTCACATGTTGACTCTACAGAGGCAGCGACTCTCAATGAGCCCCTTTGTACTTGAAGCATAAAGACGCGATGAGCGGAGGAGTTACAGTAGCTGTTCAGAATGTTGTGGAGTTTTGAAATGTGGGGGGGGGGAAAAACACAAAACCCCCCCCAAACGTTACCTGTTTGAGAATTCATCCTGAAGAGAGACCGGAGGCCTGTCACTGAGTCTCTGTGGGGAAAACTGAGGAGATGGTGAGCGGTGCCCCTCCATGCTGGCCAGCCCTGAAGGTCTGTAGGAGGATGCAGAGGGAGCGGCTGAGTGATGATGTCCTGCCCCTTGTCCTTTGCCCTGCTCAGAGTCTCCTTTAACAGCGTGGGTGTGGATGAAGGCGGAGTTATGATCAGAGAGAGTTAAGCCTTCACTCTGGGAACCGGTTGAGGACTCGTGGGAGTCGACCTCTGGGCATCTGGGTGGAGCTAGAGGGTTCTCTAGTGCAGGGGGCTTTCTCCTGGGTCCAGAGTGTGGGTCCGCGTGGTCCTCAGGCTGAGGGGGGGCAGTCTCTGTGAGGCCGAGAGAAATAGATGTGGGTCTGTGGTTGAGGGTGGCAGCAGCAGCTCTGTGTCTGCAGTCGGGGTCTGCTCCCGTCATGGGCGGAGGGGGTGGCGCTGAGTAATGCTCAAACTCCGCAGGCTTGTCTCTCACTTTACAATCACCTGGAGCTCTGTCAGGGAACCTAAGGAACACAAAGGAAAGCTTTTAATTACACAGCCACGCAGTGTGGGCTATCATCAGCAGCTCAATCAAATAATATGCTGTGGCAGGGGCCTTGTTCTCCAGCAGCCACTATCATTACACCAGCACGACAAGACACACGTCTCTCCCGTTTTCTGCGGGTAACTGTTCAGCTGGCAGCCTGAGGAGGAATATTTCAGTTCCCACAAAGCCTGCAAAGAGGAATAAATAATCCTCTAGAAGTAGAAGAGCACTTTTTTTCCCCCCAGTCTCATTCATATTTGGAGTTTTAACTCCAGGAGGGGGAAACAGTGGAGGAGGAGAAGTGATGTGTGGAGGTCGTCAGCGAGCTGAACGTGATTATAAACAGATTTAAACTTGTAGGTGTTTATCATTAAGCATGATTTGACTCTGCAGCGCACAGAAAACAGGTCATTAACAGAGCCATTATATACTGGGTGTGATTTGCAAAGCTGCTTGGAGAGGCGTGGGGATTACCCCTCCCCCTGCCTCTAAAATTATTTTTTTTATCACAGGAATAATAAAGTATAATGTATTCACTTAACAGTTGATGTGCACTGGTATGCTTTCCTCTGCTGCTTTGCTCAAAAAATAAACTTAATATGTAATTTTACCAGAAGACAGAGTTTTCCATGGTTATACCTGCACCACAGAACATTTAGCAAGGTTTTCAGCAGCCACTGTACTGAAATACTGACCCACAGTACGAGTGAGCGAACACAACAGTCAGATCATACGCGGCGGCACACCAGCAACCAACTTTGAGAGCAATGTTTCTGCGTAGGTTCTCAGCCATCCAGGTCATGGTGCTCTAAGGAGCTTGGGAAAAAAGTAACTACACTTCTTTAAGTTTTTGAAGACATTTCAGCTCCCATCTGAGGAGCTTCTTCACTTCTAAAAGTAAATGGTGGCGACAACAACAGTCACACTGCCATGGAAATAAACTCAGCCGAAGCAACCATGTCTAAGATGTCTAACCAGACACTCCACCTTGGCCTTTATTAACCATGCGACGAAACTCAAAGTCATTTTTCATGAGATATTAAACAAATATGTACGACTGTGTATCAATGTCACTTTAATTAGAAATATTCCGGTTTCAGAGTAACACTGAAAAACTAGTCTGTGCATTTATTATTTTGAGGCGGGACTATTGTAACTGTGTTGTAATTTAATCCAGCCTGGTTCTGCTGCTGAGCTATTCCTGTGTCAAGTGCGTTCTTCCTTCCCACTGTCGCAGGATTGTGTGATTGTTGGGGTCTTCTTTCCAATATTGTAGGACCGTTGTGTCAAAAAATGAGGTTGCTTTAGGCGATGGTAGTTGTGAACTGGTGCTACATAAATAAAACTAAATGGAAGTTAAATGTTTCAGCTCCATTTAAAAGCATTTGGTACAGATTATGACTTTTACACATGTATTTAGAGAGATGAGAGGGAACACCCCCAAGCAGAGAACCGAGCGGCTGGTCTTTTAGCAGCAGCACATCGAGAACAGCGCTATGCATGCTTTCCACTGTCCACCTGCTTTAATCATGTCTGAATGCCTTCATCACTCAGACATGATTAAAGCTGTAATAGAGTGGTTTCCTGCACACAGATTACATTTCCATACATGCTTAAATTGGAGCGTTCAGTTAACAATGACTCATACACCATGCAGCGTTAATCTGCAGATTAATCTGCCATTGTAAGATAAAAACGCTGCTCCTGGTGGACAGACAGACGCCGTAACTCAAACTTCCCAATATGAAGTCATACAAGCTGCAACAAGTTACCCAAAGAACAACCGCTTCCACCGGGCAAAGTGTGAGAAGCTGGTTAGGTGGTAAAAACATGTAAAACTGAGGTATGATTATCACGGTTTATCAAACACTCGTGTGTCTTTCACTTATTTATTTATTTTTGTTGCTTTCTGTAAAATTTACATCCAATGACCTAAAACTTGAGGATGCATTTATTTAAATTCTTTGCAGTCGTTAATTTTGGTATTTCTTTCTTTCTATTTTCTTTTTAGTTGTCGTCTTTGAAAAAGTGTAAATAATCATAATCAAGCCCCACCACCCTACAGCCATCTTAATGGTCTCAGGGCAGTTATTTGGGATATTTATATGAAGCTTTTACTTTTTAAAATGGTTTTAAAAAGCTACACGCCAACATTTTAGCAAGAGTGGGCAAGACTGAGTGAAATTTGATCAAATCTCACCAAAATAAAATAAAAAATATGTTAAAAAAAAAGATTCTGGGGGCGTCTAGAGAGGCTCTGTCTTTCCACCAAAGAATTATTGATTTATTTATTTAAATAGGGGGTAAAAAAACATCCAATTATAAGTATAAATACATAAACAACTCCTAAATAAAGGTAGCACAGAGTCTTTGGCTTGATTCTAGGGCTAAAAGAAACTAATATGTATTAAATAACTCACCCTATGTGATGCTTTAATCTTGTCATTTCCACCAAACAGAAGAAAAAGTGAGTGTCTGGCGAGTCTCCGTGACAGAAGGCACCTGTTGGTGTCTCTTTACGCTTGTATCAGTAACAATAACTGGGTGGAGCACGGATCACTTAAGTCATCTCGCAGACTTTCAATGACAATACCGTCCTCTGAGCTGTGGTTGTAATGGAAACGTGAGAGGTTGCTCAACATCGGATACTCGACACCCCCATGAGAGTTTAGGTAGTGACAAAAGACTCCTGAATAACTGGTTACAAAGCATGAACTCACCCTCCCCACGTCACCATTTAGGCTCAAAACTGAATCCAAATAATCAAAGAAACCTTTCAAAACTACTGGCTGACCTTTTTAAATCTATCCTATCTTGAGCTTCTATAATAATTAAAGCAAAACTACAATATTTTAGTTTTCCCCGTCCATACATTTGAGAAAGGACTTGGCAGACCGGATGTATCTCGTGGAAAAATACGAATCAATCAAAGCAGCAGATTTCCTGAAAGAGAACGACAGGTGCAACAGGAGACGTGACATTTGAGTATTTTACACAATATACCAGAGTCATCAAAGGAGCATCTGAACTCATCAGCTGTCACCAGCAACACAAACAGTCACCGAGGAGTGGGATCAATCAGTCATTAATACGCTTTATACATACACACAGACAGACAGCTTGGCAGTATTATGAGGCTTATATATAAACATACTATGACACATAATATTTCCACACTTATTTACAACGGAGAAATGTTTTACTGCTGAACTAAATGAGTTCCCTGGTCCCCGTCACACTGAGGTGATTAGCTAGAGAAAAAGGAGATAAATACGATTGCTTAAGTTATTTACTTTGTTCATTATGTAGTTAAATCGCATACATTGATTTCATGGTCAGCAGCTGTAATAGCTGAGATATCCTAATCTGGATTTTTGTGTTGCAACAAACATCCTGCATGCTCAGAATCACACAACTGGAAATGACAAAAATCCAGTTATGCAGACTGGCAGATCTTATCGATGATAATGTCACGCCTTCGAGCTGACCCCCTGCACTCCGGGCCCTGATATATTCCCATGCAGGCCTGAAGAAACGCTTTATTGCTGTCACGGACACTTTCAGATGCCTCGCCTACACTGCTAAGCCTCCACTAAACGACACAATAGTCAGCCAGAGAGACGGCTTATGTTGTCACAGCTGCGCCCAGGCAGTGCCACTGTTAACAGATTATAAAGACTGCAGTGTTCCTCCAAAAGCTTTGTGCCCTTACTGATAAACCTCAAGAGCATAAGAAGAAGAAGATGGTGCGGCGAGAGCAAAACAAGCATTGGATGTTAAATTGTTCACTGAAGATAAATAGTAATTTTACAACATTAGCCTGTGAGATAAGCATTGACAAATACATGGAAGAACTCCAATTGTTCTGCTGCTGCTGCATAGTGGAGATAATGCCAGACCCTACGCCATAGCTGGTATATTATCATGAGGTTTTACCAAATTCCTTACAGAAGCAAGTTTTGCCACTTGTTAGTTGTTTAGAAATGCCCTGAGATCTAAAATAATGATCC
>VUQR01022933.1:2485-26839 GCA_015108515.1 Hemichromis elongatus | reverse complement strand
TAAAAAACCCCGAGAAAAAAAAAAAACACCCCCCCCCCCCCCCAAAAAAAAATCACACACACACAAAATCTGCACAAATAGTTACTATACAGCTTTTTTAAAAATAGTAACCCATTTAAAATAACACTATCCATCCACCCATCCACTCTGATCTGCTTACCACAGGGCAAGAGGCAGGTACACGCTGAACAGGCCACCAACCTGTCGCAGCGCTAACATGTTAAAATTACACAAAGTTTAAAAGTATTTAGTCTTGGTGTGAGTATGGGAATCTGTCACAACTCCTCTGCGCCTATATCCTCCAAGTGTGGTTATTTCAACACAGTAAAAAAATATATTGTGTGTTCAGGGAGGAGGAAAGAGTGACTGAGTATTTCACAAATCATAATCAGTCTGCGTTTTAACTGTATTAGTATATTAGTTGACTAAATCTAGAAAAAAAAAGCGTAAATTAAATAATAATAAAAAAGTGAAAGGATATTGTTTACTATAAAACTTCTAAAATACCAAAATATTAAGCAATAACTGCTTTAGCTTAAGATATTGTGGGTTTGGGCCAATCTGTCAACACAAGACAATCTCAGGAGGCTTTAGGGGGAGACCGTTTCTGTCAGTGCGACAGAGTCCAGCGTCAGTGTCTGCACTCAACTTCTTAAAACTGCCCCAAAAAAATGAACTCACCAGATTATAATAGAAAAGTAAACCAGAACTAAACATCATTCTAACAATTAGGACCAAACAAACTAGCAAACCCACTCTGGAAACCAACAATGAATTGAAAACATCTAAATCATTAAAAATCTAAGTAAAAAATAAAAACATATTATACCAGTGTAGTAGAATCAACAGTCAAATCTGATTAAAAAGTACTCATGTGTTGCTTCTTTGACCCAAAACAAGACCTTTAACGAGCCTTCCACCAACTGGAAGCTGCTGCTTTATCAACACATTTGCTGTTGCCTAATTCTCACATGGGTTTTAATTCAGGATTCATCCAGTTCAATGATATCTGTCTTTCATAATGTCCATGGATTTACTCACCATGTGTCAGAGCTGAGTGGTTCAGCAGGTTTACTCTCCGGCTCTGAATGCTCTGCCTCAGAGTTTCTTGCAGGAACTGGAATCTTCTGTAAATAAAGTCAAACAAATGCATTTATGCACAAACATCCACAGCAGACAGGCTCCCAGGTATTCCAGTGGCTTAACTTTTTCTTTCCATAATTATTCAAACCAACTCATGATGCTGCTTCCTGGTTTTTCAGCAGTGAAAGGATTGCCCCTGTCTCTTCCTTAAGTTGAAGGTGTGTCGCTAAAAATAAACACGGATTAATATTTGACTTGGCTTCTCTTTGTCGCTGTACCTTCAGTCAGCACTTTCGCTCTTAATGAGATGTAAAGCCACCAAGAGGGTTCGACACACCCGAAACATTTAAATGACTAAAACTTCTCGTGCTTTGATAATTCTAGTTTACCAAAAGTTACTCTGAGATCATGGACGTTGTGAGATTTCTCGCCTCACCTCTTCGTAGACTTGTGTAGTTGGAGATGACCTGAACCTCTCGTGGGAACAGGTGTTTCTGGCTCTCTCCTCGGTTCCTGGATCGAGTATGTTATCAGCAGATTTGTACCGTCCAGAGACTCTTTTCTCCGAAGGTTTCTTCTGTGTATTCCAGCTGGCCTCATACTCGGCAAACGTGCCCAGTCTTTGCTTGTCCTGGATGGACTGCTTTTGTGTAGAAACTCTGAGTCCGTCCTCATCGTAATCTCTGCTTTTGATTCCTTTCATTACATCTTCTGTTGCACCAACAGAGGCGGGTTCTCGACTTTGGTGCTTGATGTGGCTCTCAGGTGGCATGTGGTGAGGGGGACCTGGCTTCCTACCATCGTCATAGAGTTTCTGCTGGTCTAATGAGGAGCTTGTATCATCACTTGGAGCGAGACCCTCTTTCGTCCCCACTTTGTGGATTTTGTCTGGTTCAGAGAAAGACTTAATTTTCTTTTCTGTGGGAAAATGCTTTCGACCACCAATGCGAGTCATCTGACCTCCTGAATGACTTGTTGCTGAGTGTGTGACAGTTGGCAGAAGCGTGACATCTTTGCGAGTATGTGCTGAGGATGGGTAGTTAGGTAAAGCCTCAGCATTAGAGTGCTCCGGTAAAACTAGCTCTAGGTCTCTCCTCCTGAAAGAGGTAGCCTTGAGGACTCTCTCTTGCACTTCCTTCAGGTGGTCCTTGTAGGAGCTGGAGGAGGAGGTTGGAGTTGTACTTTCGGTGGACTTCCAGATGTCTTGGTCTTCTCTAGCCTCACCCTCAACCCAGGGGAGGACAGCCGCACTTTTACTTTTCTGCAGTTTTGCTCTTCTCATCTGGATTTCGTTTCTCAGTGTGGTGGCAAATCGGTCTCCGCGCTTTATCTGCTTGGCTTCAGTGGACTCGTCAGGGACTGCACCGCCTCTCGCTCTGTCATCTTGCCCTGCGGCATCCAAAGACAGGGAGTGGAGCATCGGGCTGGCCTGGGGGGAGATCTTGTTGCTCACTTGGCTGTCTTGCTTGACATCTTGGGGCGCTTCTCTGTGCTGCGTTGGTAGACACCGCCGCTGTTCAGACTGACTACTGTGCTGAGACTCTGCTGTCTGTGTGTTGTGCCCTCTCTGGCCTCCCCAATCTTCTGAGCCCGTTTTAAGTGCGGGACTTTCGAGTATACTGGTGACTTGGTGCTTGCTGTACCCGTTGCTGTCTTTAGCGTGTGAGTGCTGCTGTTGGGGCAGAAGGTACTTCACTTTAGCTACTGTCTGCGGGCTGTGAGAGGTTCGCTCATTTCCGGTCTGTGGTAGATATGTCGCACACCCCCTGTCCTCTGGTATTCCTGACAAAGACAGAGGGTTCGGCTGTGTGGGCTGACATGTAGTCACACAGTAGTATCGGCTGTGCCCGCTGCTCTCTGTGTTTTGGTCAGGGCCTGTAGAGGAACTTAAGCTCTTTCTCTGGCTCTGGCCAGTGTGTTGTGTTGAACCGTTAGCAGATACCTCCTGCATGCTGTAATAGTACCCACCTACATTCTGTGGCTTTGGTGCAGAAGTTGCCCAAGGCTGAGGATGAAAAGTGGTTTTCTCACTGTGGTGTCTTTGATGATAAGGTTGGCTAACATGGGTGGGCTGCCGAACATCACTGGAGTGGGAATACCGTTTGTTTGAAGTGAACTGGTCCTGATGGGATTTTTCAGACTGAAAGTAAAAACTGTCATGGTCGTTCTTCGGGGAAATGTTGTGACAGCGATTTTCACACGAAGCCCTGGAGGGCAGGTGGGAATCGATTCCTTCGGGGTGAGCAATCATCAGTCCTCTTTCGTGGACTTTAGTGGCAGCAAAACTATCACTGCGTGTGGGTGGAGGTGGAGGTGGAGGAGAGGAAGAAGAAGTTTTCTTTTTCTCTGGGACATTCCAAACAGGCCCGAAGCTGGTTCTACTTGAAGCTGAATGGTGAGAACCAGCTGGGTCCTCGGTCTGTGGACCATCGCAGCCTGAGCTGACGCCTGGCATCTGAAAGTACGTGAGCCTGTCGTCCTGTCTGAATCCCTCTGCAGCCAGGCTGTGGCCATTTCTGCCACTGCTGTTGTGCTTTCCTCCCCCCTCCCACTGCCCGACTTTGTAGACCATGTTCTCTGTTGAAGCAGCATTGCTTTTTGAGAGGGAGTAGTCTGGTGTGCCGGAGCTGGTGGAAAAAGAGCTGTAGGCCGAGTCCCGTTTCCCTCCTCCGAGGTGCTCCATGCTGTTGTTTGATTTGGCGTGTGAGAGCTGGCCAGTCGGGTACGGGTGTGACACATGCTCTAAGCTGTCCATGCTGCCATGAGAGCTGAACTGGTCGGACACTCGGCGTAGGTTTGTCTGCTCCCAGCTGGTGGAGAGATTGGCTGACGACGAGCTGGAGGTTAAGAGAAATGCCAGATTTTTTAATAACAGAAGAACAACACGCTTTTTTTTTAATCTGTAAAAGTTTGCTGTTAATAATAAATGGATCTAAATCTGAACCAGTATGCAATCTGTTCGTTTGATCACATTCAGATGTAGTTAATTATAAGCTTTTTAGACACCAAACAACACAGCAACACGAGTAAACGCAGATTAAAAACTTAATCTTAAAACCTGTAAATATACATAATTTTAGCCATTTGCTACATTCAGGCCAATTTAATCTCAGGTGGGTCCTGATACAGTCCAGGACACAGATGAGCAAGATGACAGGAGGATGCTTTGGCGGCCAGGTTCTGGCTCCTGCACCACATGTTTGACACCCCTGCTATATTGTGTATATGGCATTTCGGTGTAGGGGTATAATGTGACACTGATCATCTTAGTCATTACCCTAGAGCAGGAGTGGGTGTGAAATATATGGCTCACTGAACTGGAAGCATCGTGACTATTGCTTGAAATGCAAAAACTAAATACAAAAATAATGTATGATGGCTGAGAAATTAATCCAATTTTAATTTATTTTTTCTTCCAATGATAAAACAAATACAGCTGACATGGAAAGCATTTGGCACTCTGTGTTCATTTTCACTATGAAGCTCATGCTTTTTTCTTATGTTACAAATTAAAAGTAGCCCTTTCTGTTCAGCACACCTATGAAAGGTCAAACTCACTGGATGCTGAGTTCGGTTTAAGCCAAACAGCACTAAAAGAGAGCCTTCTGTCACCAAGATCTATCTAGAAGACAAAGCTTTCAAGGTTTCTGTATGTGGACCTGTGAAAGGATTGACCATCTGCTGCCTGCAGCTGCCTGTCTCTCCTAATTTCTGAGGATCGTTGACAAGGTTCATCTTTAGGTGGTAATACCTTCGGCTCTGTCACTCAAACCTTGACCACCATGGAGGTCTCCCGTGGTGAGCGAGTCATCGTGTCTGGTCCTCTCTTCATCCTTGTCGGCACTTTAAAATATCCTTCAGCAGAGGCAGGCTGGCTAGCTGCCCCCATGAAACAGACTTTTAGTTTGGGCTCAACTCTTTGCAGGTTGAACCTGTGTCCCCCATCAGAGCTACTACTTTTAATCTATTTGTTTTGCATTTAAAATATACTTAAAACTAAGCAATGTTACAGCAAAATGTTACAGTTTAGGTTTTGGGCCACGTAGCTCAACTCTGATGTGTAAATGAAGTTGCACATTTCAGCGGCTTCATCACTTGATTTATAAAGATGCATCGTGATATTTCTCTGAAGCTTACTTTTTTGGTTTCTTTTAAACACTGAAAGAAAAATTGATTGGGGAAAATTTTTCTGGAGTGGTTTTGCTGGTCAGGCCCAGTTGAGATTAAATTGGGCCAATGAACAAAAACGGGTTTGACACCCCTGATTTAGAGCTTACAGGACACGAAGCACATAATCACATACTGCTGATCAAAAGTGCTTATGTGTAACATTCAGAGTCTGAGGTACCTTGCATCATAGTGTGTGTGCCAGACTGCCGCGGGTGGAGACTGGGTTTTGGCAGTCCCTGGTTGGCTTTCATTGAACTTGGTGGAGTGCCAGGAGTGAGGCCTACTTATAGGTTCATTCCTCCTGCAGAGAGGGCAAAAAACACAGACTGGGATTAGAGACCAAATCCTTATGGAAAACAGTATGTGCTTCCACATAATGAGCCACTACAACTGGAAGATGCTGCTAAAGTCACTAATGTGACCCAGTAAGCAAAAACATTGCACATTTTGTGTAAAGTTGGGTATTTTTGAATCACACTGGAGTCAGACTTCTGCTGCGATATGTTTTCATCATTCTGCTGAAACACAAGAGACAGACCTGATTGTTCAGAGGTGAAACCACTCATTACACCTTTAATGTTCTTAACTCCAAATTGAAATTTAAATAATAAAATGCTGGCGAGTGAGCACTATGATTAGTCACTGAAGTTTTACAAAGAGGGACAATCAGTTATGTAAATATGTGAAGCAGAAAAAGCAGCTGTTGCAGAAATAAATCACTTTTGGGAAAAGGAAAAATCATTCTTAGGTATCTACACTAGTGTAAAGCTTTGTAAAAAGGCCTGAAGTACACCCATCTAAGTCCTTGAAGGAGGTCTGGGACTGTACAGGCCCCAAACCTCCTTCAGTAAAGGAGATATCCACCTTTTTTTAAAAAAAGGTAAGCTTTTCTTAAAATCAATTTTACACCTGCTTCAACTGTCACAATCTAAAGCTAAGCTATGTAGCTCCATGAGTGCCTGTAACTCAGAAAATCTTAATTCTGTGAAGGTAAAGTTTACTTTCATTAAATATACTAAAGTTATTTTACAAACAAAAACTGTGTTTCTTTGGGAACTTTAGATCTGACTGATTTTATATGGAGTGAACCCTCACGCTCCCCTCTGGTATGAATGAAAAGCCACTCGCTCTCCTTCAAGAGCAGCACCTTGTCTACTTGCTGGTTTTGCCCAACACCATCAGCTTCCTGCTTTCTTTCTTTCTTTTTTTTTTTTTAAACTATATAGCAGTTATATTGATCCTATAAAAGCCCCTTTGCAGCCTTATATCTTCGAGTGGGGCTCAGTTAAATCCAAAGGTGATGGAGCTTTGACCACCAGGACCCCTCAGCTGTGGAGCGACCTGCCTAAGGAGGCAACGCTCACAGGATCAGTAACAACCTTAAATCCTCTTCCTAAACTCACAGCTTTCTCATTTGTTATGCATGCGCTCATCCTTCTCGTCCAGCGTATTCATTATTTTCAGTTTTCTTCCTAGCCGTATCGGTTCTGTGTGATTTTTCTCTTTGAATCTGCACTTTGCAAACTCCATTTCATCGGCGCTATAAATAAAGTTTATTTTGTTTGCAAGTAAAACTCTTTTTGGTTTGCTTTCATGTAACTCCCTGATTAACCAGATATTTTTAGTCATAAGAAACCTACCCTTTAAGGTGCTGCTTTCTGACATCCATGTCACAAATCAAACAAACATGAAAAACAACAAAGTTTCATTAATTGCATTATCAGTTACTGGCAGATAATGAACTGCATGCTGTATGAATGAGATGAACATTCATCTAATGAACCACAACACAGAAAGGCATGCCGACGGGTGCAGACAGACTTTCTATGAGAGCAGTAATATATTACTACATATATGATTTATGTGATTATGGGCACAGGGCAGACACAAAGGAAAGAAGGACAGGAGAGGAAGGAAAGAAAATGTTCACTACTGATTACAATGAAGCTGCAGGTTCGTACCTCATGGAACTTCGCAAAATCTTCGTAAGAAAGCTTCTCGCCACAAGCACGTCATTCTCTGAGGGCATTTTCTGAGCTACAATATCCACCATTTTCATATTCCTGGGCAGCAAGGGGAGGAACACATACACACATACTAAGAGCTCGACTGGCATACACAGGACAACCTCAAGCTTAGAGGTCAGTGTCTCACAAACTGAGCAGGACAAGTGATCCTAAACCTTCAAATGCCCTGCAGCCCTACAACTGTTATGTACATAGTTACCAACTATAATTGGCCCATTGGTGTGGCATGGATATGGGAAATTTGTGTAGGGTCAAATATATTTATGCTTTAACCATTATAGGCTTTGATTTCATTGTAATTTTCCACTTCTAGTCACTGCATTTTTATGTTGTGCTGCAA
The DNA here is from genome assembly GCA_015108515.1 of Hemichromis elongatus. NCBI lineage: Eukaryota > Metazoa > Chordata > Actinopteri > Cichliformes > Cichlidae > Hemichromis > Hemichromis elongatus. The sequence continues at coordinate 19,219 of VUQR01022933.1, read as the reverse complement.
AAGCCTACAGGCAGAAATGAATGCCATTAATGGGATATATAAGACTTTAAAAAAAGTACAGTTATCTTTTTGATTGTTTTGTTTTAATAGTCAGTGGAAGCCAAAATCATAATAATAAAAAAATATATAATTATAACTAATGGCAGGCATTATTCATCACTCAGTATTGTGATAGGCAGGACATCTGAAGAACGTGTCTCAAGACGCCTGCTGATATGTAGTATTACAGCCCCCTCTACTGGTCAAAAACTGATGGCACTGTCACAGCATGAGCATGCTCAAAGTCTGGGCACGTGCATGAGGTCATACCTGGTCACGATGGACAGAAAAGTACATTACAGAGCAAATGCAGTTTCACTGATCGGTCATTAGGCTCATTATCTGAGCGTAGCTGAAGTGAGCTCAGACTTTGCCATATGGTCTGTGAGGGAACAGCAGCCCAGCATGGGGTGGGGGCGCTTAAGAGGACAGAGGATCTCTTACACAGTCAGATCAGCCTCTTCACCCCTCAATCCAAGCTGTCGTCTGCCTCCCAGACCGCCTCTCTGCCCCCAGCGAGGTTAAACTGACACAGTTTGACAGGAATGAGGAAACGAGGAGAACCGTGTAGTTACACCTGCAGTCATGAAAATAACCGAGTGCTTCATTTGAAGGAGATTTTGGTGGTTTTCTTCAACATTTCTGGCCAGTCTGAGTCAAATGAGCCAAAACAGTAAACTCAACATATAATGAAATAGCTTGAAATAGAGGAATCACGATAACTGTGACTTTATATGACATAGACATTGTGTTAATAATGCTCAAGATTTCTAAGATGGATGCAGATATTTGGCAAAGAAAATGATTACAGGGTGATTATCACTCGTTTATGTTTCATGTGTTCAGACGCAAGAAACGTAACAGTCCTTGTTGGTAGTTCTCCATTTACTTTTATGTAAGCTCTGCCCTGTTTCGGGAGGCAGGTCTAGCTAAAAACTCTGAATTTGTTGACCCTAAGATGAGGGAAACTCAACTCTTTCTGGATCAAGAAACCTAACTTTAACTCTGAGTCAGTTACCGTAGTAACAGACTCTATGAAGTAAAGCTGCAGATTTGACCCCATTTATAATCGCTTAATTCTTCACAACATGAGCTCTGTTCTTTATTTAAAATAGCTCATCCTCCCACAACTACACTAAAATACTTAAAATCCATACAAGCGTAGACGTTTCTTACAGCATGTTTTCCTTTTACTGATAAAACTTTAAATTTATTAATGACTTGGAAAGCCATCCTGCATTTTTTTTCAGTTAAATGTGAAACTATTACTGAACTCTTAACTCCTAAAACATCTCTGCTATGGCTGAGAGAACCACCACCAATCAGTGAAGGCTGATGTTGGATAAGATTGAAAACCCTTATTTAAATCCCATGAAGCTTTTTTTATCCTCACTGAATAATTACTGAAACAAACAAACAAAGAAACGGTAATAACGTGTAGCAAAAATAACTTTCACCTAATAAAAAACCTGACCCGAGGGCAGTTCCAACCCTGAGCTGCAGTTGCTATCTCAGCAACTAATACGACAGGGCTGTCAGTAAACTGTGTCTGATGCGTTTCTCCAGATTTTATCTTCAGTTTCTGTCACCTACATTTTGTCCCTTTCAGGTTACAGCTGGAAAAAAAACCATTTAGAAATTAAATATTTAATCTGATGAAAATTTATGTTTCGTAAATGACAGCAGGACACATAAAAAAAGAATATATTTGCCATCAAACTCTTTTCTTCACTGCAATATTTTTAAGTTAAATATTACGGTTAGCGCTGATATGGTCCGCTGGATTTAAATGCAGGCATTGCTCTTTATTTACCTTGGAATCTTGATAGAAGGGCTCCATCTATGACAGCTTTCCCTAACTCCTCCCACATTGGCTTAACTCATGTTGAAGATACATTTGACTGTTAATTAAATAACTGAGTTTAAAAAAAAGAGAAAAAAGCTCAGTTTGTTAAAGATGCTTCCTGGACACAGATGATTATCAGCCTTTATAAATGCTGATATTGATAGACATGCATATTCCTAATATCGACCCAGAGATGAATTGGCTGGGCTCTAATAAAACATAACAACTGTGCAGCTATGTTTTTTGTTTTCTTTCATTTTTCCTGCAATTTTTGGCAATTTGCTAAACAAAAATAGGTTTTTGGTTAAAAAATATTTTTTTATGTGAGAATAACATCATTCAGTGATCCACAGCAATGTTGCAGTGGTAGACTACTAATACTACCTTTTGAGTTAGTAAAAATATTCTCAAATATTGCATCAGAAACTAAATAAAAAGAAATTATCCACATTTTGATGTCTGTCTGATCTCTGGGAACAACAAACTTTTTCTGTTGTTTTTAAAAGGACGTATTTGCTGAATCAGGGACTTGGGCCTTTTGGGTTAGAAAATCCATTATCTATCTATCAACTGATGGAGTTTAACACAACTCAGAATTATGCCCATCATGTTTTAATTCTCTTATTCAATGTGTAGTACTTTGTCTACTTTATCTTAATCAGTGTGGCTCTCTGGAAAATAATGGAAGCTACGGGGTCAATAGTTTCTGCCCCTTCAGTCACTTTGCTCTCAGCAATCTGATGGCAAGTGATTCAAACAGCAGCTTCCTTAAGATGGAGACAAAAAAACAAACATTTTAATAACCTAAGCTTTCATTTTGCACCCCGCACTCTTTTTATAGATTGAGAATTTTCAGGTAGATAGAGATTTAAGGTTAAGCTCAATAAAGTGGGACGATTCCACAAAATTAATTGTGGATTAAAGTTAAGGCCTATTTGGAGGACAAAGAAAAGCCAACACGGGGGCTCGGTCTTCCTCATCTCCCATCAGTCCATGTTTCTGGGGCACTAGCCGCTAACCACACATGGCGCCTGCTATTGGTATGCAAATGAGGCTGGTTTTTATTAGGCCTATCGTCAGGGCTACAGCTGGACCAGCAAAGATATGCTAGGAAAGTGAATCAGATGGCATGAATGGGGGGGCAGGGGGAAAGATTTTTACTGAGTGACCAGTTTAGATTCAGTTTCAAATGACGCAAACCAGCCAAAAACAAAAAGCTGAAAAACTAATGGTCAGTTAATTAATGACACTTTATTCACAGATTTTTTTGGAAGCTAAAATCCTTTCATGCAAAGATTAATATGCATCTGGTTTTGAAATGTTAAGTCTTGCTGATCATGGCTTAACCCAAAATAATGGATGACCTCTTACTGAGTGATAAGACAGAAGCAATAACAACAATAACAGAGTATTAGGGTCAAAAAAACAAGCACGGAGGCCCCAGATGTGTGACAGGAGAAAAAAAAAAGCCTCCAAACACTGAAATCAAAAGGTTTGAATTTAAGAAGCAAATAAATCATTAAATAAAGTCCATTAGCACTCACCAAAGATCTGCATGACGGATTTCAGAAATCTGCTTTTTTTAAAGATACTCCTATAATATCAGGCTGGAAATCAGTTTGAAGGACCAGCTGCATCCATGTGCTGGTCAGGCACCACATTCCAATGCCACTTCAAAGACGGGCCGAAATAAAGAGGCACACAGGCTGCTGGGTATCATCCATACCCCCAAACTCACCAGCCAGGGACAGCTCACGTGTAATATTCAACACAGAATAGCCATTACTAAAACTAAGTCCACCTGATAGATTTAGGCTGAGCAGAGAGGAGATTTCCTTCAGGATTACTGGGGGTTTTTCTCTGAGAGGGGGTGCAGGAGTGGGCAGAAATGGAGGAGGAGGAGGGCTATTGTCACAGCCAGCCCCTCTTCCCCATACCTTGCCCCGTCTCATTGGCTCCAAGGGACTAATATGCTAATGATGGGATGAAATGCCGGACTTTTCTCTTCCCTTCCCATCTCCCCTGTTGTGAGGCAGACACGCATTTATACCATTACTATGGCAACAGGTTGATCTCTAGGGTGCGAGGGCACCCAGTTTCCCAAAAGCCTCCGGTATTGAGCACAGCAACTGCTCCGGAAGGGACATCAGCAACACAACAAAAGACCTGTTAACAGAGTTTATATTAAGTTGTGCTTCTTACTCCAAAGACAGCTTTATAACTGGTGTGAGAGTAAATTAGAAAATTATTTCTAAATAGGAGCCAAAAGGAAACCTTTCACATGTTGTAGCTTCCTTTGAAAAGTCACTGACAGGTTGATATTGCCCTTTAAAATGAACCCTTTCTGACTTTAATTATCAGAAAACATCCAACTTAACAGTGCTTAAAAATGGCCTGCAAACCATCTTTATCTAACACTAACAATCTAAAAAGGCAAATAAAATGATATCAGCGTCCAAAAACTTAAAGCGATAAGAGCCAGAGCTTTTGCCTTTATTCTGGGGGGGGGGACATCTCCACCTGCAGCAGGCTCTGGTTAGTGTGACCCTCCAGCTCACAGAGGATCTCCAGAGCAGAACAAAAACTAGCATCATGGTGCACTTAAAGTCTGTCTGATTCCTGGGGTGGTGGACTGTGGGGACTATCACGGAAAAGCAGGAAAACAGTTTCAAAGTAAGATAGTCCTTAATTGCAATTGTCTCAGACAAATAAAAAAAAAAGAATCCCAAACATACTTGATGGAAAGTACTACACATCCTACAAAACTAATTTCTCTGTGTTAGAGACACTGTATTTGTAGTACCATGTGTTCATAAATAGCAGAGGTTTTCATCATTTGGTGATACAGGTATTTTCTTTTTCAATGTCTGGCTATTTGCTTCTTGTATCCAAGTCAGTCTGGCCCTTAGAGAAATATTTAACAAGAGTATTTAACAAGAATATTTAATTTTGTGCGATGGAGCAAGCACAAATTCCTGAGAGCGTTTTTTTTCCCCTACTAAAAATGTGCTCTGGCACCACCAGCAAGAGGTCTGGTGACAGGCAAGAAGATTAGCGAAGAAAGGTTGTACCCTAAAGCTGATAGGAAGGCAATAAAATTCACAGTCATCTATTGTGAGGGAAGCAATCAAGCGTACAATCCATCTGAACAACGTCTGCATTGTGAGGCTCAGCTGTGGGATTATGTTCTTCACAGGTTTAACACATGCAGCTGATATCATTAACGTTTGTGGCAATATCTATGATTAAAAACCTAAATGTAACAACAAAACCACATGTTATGCCTGAAAAGATGAATGCGTTAAAAACAACAACAACAAATGGTAGGATTGTGTGCCAAACCTGCACTTTTCAGGTGAACTGTTGGGCTGTATTTGGTCTCTAAAAGGCGCTCACAAAGACCTTCTTCAGCAAACCCTACAATCAAACCAGTCATGTTTCGGGTGAGAGAGGTGAACCGTGAGCGGCATGTAATGACCAGCACATTCCTGGGCTGAGTGGCATACCAGCTGTCAAGCCGCCGGCTGCTGCACTGACCCACAGACCAGAAACACCTAGAAACCTTTATATTTTCGGAGGCTGACAGTCTGAACATCTCGACCGCCCAGCCCCGTACTATGTCTCAAAACAACATCCATACATTACATTACAGGGCTGGTTTCACAAAGGTTTGCTGGGTTAGATCAGATTATAGATAGATAGATACCTTACCCTCAGGGTAACTGACCTTAAGACCTGAAGTTACCATTGTAACAATGAGTGACATCTCCATTAACCAGCAGCTCGGGATGCATGATATCACTTCAATCCCAAGTAAGTGGTTTGAACTTGCTTCGTTTGTTTTCTCATTCCACATCCACTTGCTGCTACAGTGTATGCTAAAAACTGCACTGTCATGTTTAGGCACTAAAAGCTAATGTGTGATTGTGTAAAGAACACGGTTCGAGTTGAATCATGCCCCTTCGGAACAGGAACCCAGCGTGTTTACAAATGAGTTGGAAACGACGGCTCAGTGTCACTTATCCCACGACCTAGCATGTCAGTGTATGAGCCATGTTAGCACTTTTGACAAACAGCATTAACTGACACGCTGGGGATGAGAACAGGCTGACGGTGGTGTTAGGCATGTCATCACCACAAACCCTTCTGAAACCTTACTCTGTAACCTGATGCAGCCTGCACAGGTATAAATGCTGGCAACGGTGTCAGCCACTCGCATAGGCTACGCTGTAGATTTACAGCACAAGCATGATTTTAGGTGTGAGCAGACATGACTGAGCATCTCTCACTCCTCCTTTCTTGACATGTACAGAGAGATGTTCTTTAAGGTAGAAGACAGAAGAACATCATTCGATTCAATTCAACTTTATTTATAAAACGTCAAATCACAGTCACCTGATGGTACCCCAACGATCAGATGACCGACTAGGAGCAAGCGCTTGGTGAGAGTGGGAAGGAAAAAACCCTTTTAACAAGAAGAAACCTCCAGCAGAACCAGGCTCATGGACGTGCAGCCATCCTGTCCTGCAGGTTTTAGATGCATCTTTGAACCAACACAGCCAATTTAAATGGCTAAATTACCTCCTCAACATGTCTTAAGACATTAATTTCTTCATTTCACTCACAAAATGTTTAAGGATCTGCATGAACTCTGCTGCAGTACCTTCACGGTCCATTAAGAGGCCACGGATCACACTTCAGGATTCACTTATCTAAACTATGATTTCCTCACTTGAGACTCAAACAATTTTAAGAAATCTGCTTACGACAACAATTCAGCACACTGCATTCCCAACATAGTACATGGGCTTATTTAGAAAAACAAAGCCCAGCAAACGTAAGCCCTGCACCCCCCGCTGAATGCTTGCACTGATGCCAGTAAGCTTTTCCAGGTATAACTGGATTGTTCACTGAAACACTGCACAGCCTTCACTTATGTGAATCAGACACAGACACGCATTCCGAGTATTGGAGACGTCTCTTTCAGCACAAAATAACGACGCTGGTTTGTGACTGCGGTAGTGCTGTAACAATACCAAGAGCAGGAAAACAAATGCCACAACGCACTACAAGCCACATGTACAGTTTAATGATTCCCTCCACAGTTAGTGGCATGTACAGCAAATGCCTGAAAGGAAGCCAATCCAGACTGCAGGGGGCCTCGTAGGGACTGAAAGCCTGACAGCTCCAAACTGCAGAAACAAACAAAATAAAGTGAACACGCAGGGAGAAAAAAAAAGTTTCTTTATCAGGAGTTTAACTCTTGAGAAACAACCTTCAGCAGCTACATGGGTATTTACGTTACAATACAACAGCTTCTTAACAGTTTCTACTATATGCTCCTAATGATCACGAACTTGTGCAAAATCACATTGACATACATGAATACTTCATATGATATTATATTTTTTACTTTATGCAACTATTTTTTTTACTTAATGTATAATTGTAACACTGCTGATGCTTTTGCACCCTTGTTTACTGAACTTTCTGTAGCATCACAATTTCAATATTTTATATATATATATATATATATATTATTGTATTTCAGACTCAGCAAACAGCACCAATAACAGCTTTGAGTTCATGCAAATGCAGTGTGTGGGAGAATTATAGTGTTTGACTGCATGCTGTAGTTAGTGCTGGCAAGTTTAAAACAAATTGTGGATGGAAGGTGCAATTTAGCTTTAGCTCAGCTCACACCCTGATTCTGTTTTTGCAGTAGAACAAAATTAGTTTTTCTGTAAAACCCGAGATATTTCTTGACGTTGCACGCTGACGCTGAAGCACGTTTGTTTTGTCGAGGCATGTACGAGACGCTTTTCCCACGCGTAACCACACCTTTGTGATTTGCATGCGATTTGCGACAAGCCTCTCCCCTTTGACAATATACTCACTATCTCACATTAGTCACCGCATGCAAAAGAAGAAAACAAAACAAAATAAAAAAACAAAACAAAACATGGCTCACTGCATCAAGCTCCTCCCTCCTGCTGTCTGTGCAGAGGCCACACCTGTAAGCTGGAGCAGATCCTGACAGTTTTCTGGTCCCCGTTCAACTATCCAATATTATCCCTAAAATAACAACAAAGGTGTTTCATGTCTGACTCTTTACATGCACAGACACAGATCAGGGCTCGATGTTAGCGATGAGAAAAGAGACACTTTAACATTTTAAAACCTCAACACAAGTTTTCTACACAACAATCAGGCTGCAGCTGGACGAAAAATAGACAAAACGGGGCTGAAATTGAAGCTTTGAGGTTCAGTAAATGTACCACTATCACTCTGTTGTGAGCTAAATCAGACACAGACTTGTTATTGTGGCCTTGGAAAATGACTGAGTGGAGATGCCATCTCAGACAGCCGGAACAAAGCAAATTCTTCACCATAGACGAGCAGAAAGAGCTGAGAGTCTCGTGGGACTGGAAGTCTGTAAAGTGCAACATGAACAATAAGACCTGACCTTGTAAGGAAACGTCTGAAATGACAATACCCAGATCCTTTACTCATGCATCCTGCTCCCCTGTCGCATAATAAATCCGAAATTCACTCCTCTTTTTCACAAGGAATAATGCATTTGGCAGTGAGAGATTATGTGAAGTTTACAAGTCAAACTGCTCTCCAAATAAATTCATGCTATTAGGTACAGTTAATTTACCTTAAGCTAACAAAGGTAAAGCAGTGTCATACGGTCCTGCGATACCAAGGTATGATTGCAACTTTACAGGGAGTTGCGCCGTGTAACAAAACTACAACTCCAAGTTTACTAATGAGAAATACATTTGAGATGTTTTTTTTATTTTAGTCCCAAAACTTTCTTTGTGAAACTAAAACTATTAAATGTTGTTATCCTGTCCAATGTATACATCTGTAAGCAAAAGAACATTTTTTTTACATTTATTACCCTGCTCAAAATAATTATCAATAAATAATGATAAATAAATCAAGTCAATTTAATTTCTGTTCAGTTAAAGTAGCAAAGATGGTGGATTAATAAGTTTCAGCTACTTTGGTGGTAATGAATTAACAGGTGGGCTGTTCCTCCATCCATCTATTCAACCTATTCAGCTAATGCTGGGCAGACACTGTGCGATTTTTGGCCCATTTTGAGCCGATTTTTGAGTTGTGCGACCGTTTCGGTGATCGGCCCGATTTTTGCCTTCATCGTGCGTCGTGCATCGTGTAGTATACGTGGGGTAACGACAAGCGCTTGACACCTCACGACCAGCTCCCGATCATCAATCGCTTGGTCGTGAGGGTGTTACCGCAGCTTCACACACACATAAACGTCAGCGAAAAGGATGGAGTAGCATGGCAGTGTTGTGTTGTGCGTGTACGCACAGTGTGAGCACTCAGGTCGCATCAGAGCATCGGGCCGTATAGTGTGAGACCCTGCATCGTGACCTACGAACTTCTAAGCCCTGCGAGTCAATCGTACAGTTTGAGCAGGAGCTGAATCGCGCGACTGAAAAAAAAAATCGCACAGTGTCTGCCCAGCATAATCCAAACCGGGGTAGGTGATAGAGAGACAACTATTCACACTGGCATTCACACCTGTGGGCAATTTAGAATCATTAGTTACCATTAGTTATACCACTAACTGCAAGTGACTGGACTGTGGAAGAAAGCTCCACTATCTGGGGAGAAGCCACGCACACACGGGGAGAACATGTAAACTCCACTCCTGCTGTTGCCTCACACCGAGAAGGTCGTGGGTTCCAATGCACCATCTGGCTGCGGCCTTTCTACCTGCTCCAGATCAGTATCAATATCCAGCATGATTTTTTGATTTTTTTTTTAAATTGTTCCTTTAAGTTTCAGTGTATGTTTAAAGTGTATGACTGAGGTATAGTCATTTCTCATACTTCATCTAAAAAGTGCAAAAGAGGAAGGTGAGTGCAGGTGGAGTCTCCCAGGTCCACATTGAGCGTTTTTATCTTCTTACAGCCTCTGATTGCTCCACAGCAGCTGACCCTCATTCTCTTTTCTGCTATCTGATCAAGTCAGAAAAATCTACATTCCTGCTGCCGTTTCAGTGGAACTTTCAGCATGTTAAGCCCCAGATATCATAAATTAAAGGTGGTGCCCTTATTCTCACTTCCAGCTCCATGTTTTTGTATTTGGTGCAGCCCCTCAGTTTAACATCTATCTAAAACAAATCATTTTAGCCATTTTCTTTTTAAGGTTTAAATGCATTCAGAAGATCTTCAAATGTCTTTTCCCTAAAGAGGTGCCTGTTTTTAAAGGGTATTAGGAAAACTGGGCTGTATGTCGATAATGACCTGAAATGACACGCCCTGGTTACAGTGCTAGAGCTGGCAAAAAATAATGTTGATGAAACTCACACTTACAGTAATGAGCTGATTAAGAAAGTGTGGTTTGCCAAGCCTTTTTTTTTTAAACCATAAAGTAAATGCATGCACGAGTTTATGGGTTCTTACATATTTCTGCTCGGTCATGAAATGAACACAGCTTGCTATAGACAGTAAAACCTGCTAGTTTTCAGACTCAACAATAAACATGTCCATTGAGAACAGACCACAATAAGCAAGTCCCACAGCCTCGTCCTTGTGGAGAGATAAATGGTGAGTGGACTTCCTTGTACGGTAGGAGTTGTTCAGGGGTTACGTTATGATATGATACAACACAGAAAGAAATGCAGGCTGCAAAGAGGACACAATGAGAGTTCTGTTTGACACAGAACAAACCCGTCTGTAAGCAGGACTGACAAATGAGTCATCACTTACACCAAATATGAAAAGTAAACCATAAGTCACAACAAGTGGCGCTTAACCAGCACACTGGTGTAATTACAGTGATTGTAGGCTTGATGGTTTTTATTTTCCATTCAGTTTTAATTTAGTTTTAATTGTATGTTCGTTTCAGTTAGTTTTGAGAGTAGATTTATTTCTGTGTCATTTTATTAGTTTTTAGTTTTAGAGGTATCTGCCACACTGCAATTTGTTCATCCCACATCGTATTGCAGCTGACGTTTGGTCATGAGGACAGTCCCAGGTCCATTTGCCTAAGAGACCCTGTTATGCATTTATAATGCTGTCATATCCCAGTGAGTAAAGGGATCCCACAAGACCCTTCACTCTCACTGGTAGTCAATTCTCATTTGGTAAGAAGTAGGTCGGAACAGTTTAGTAAAGCCAAGCCTCCTCAGGCTGGTGGTTCTGATTCAACCAAATCAACAAAACCTAAACTATAGGCATATATGCTTTATTTCATTATTTCATCAAGTGCACAACATTTTTCACTTGGGTTTTATATTTATTTAGCTTACTTTAGTTTTCTTATTTTGGTTCTTGGTAACTATAATAACTGATTGTGGTTTCTTGGTATCTTAATGATCTATTCACTGGTTAAAGAGGAAAGACAGTGACATATGGTTAAAGTGCTGCCATCTGAAAACAACGCAAACAAGAAAAGCCTCATCATGGAGCATGTGAGACCAAATGACGAGGATCAAAAAAAATCTCAGATCCATATAAGGTGATTTGCCTAACAGCTTCCTCCTGTGTGCATGCTTGCCACACCTTACTGTGGGATCTAACAGAAAAAAATGATGTCATCCATATCCTCGCTTCCTTCTTCGAACTGTTTCGTCATGAACAACTGTCACAGCCCACAAACTCTTAATGACTACAGGCTAAAACAACCTGGTAAAACAGGAACATCCAGCTGCTGGAAATCCCAGAAAGGCTGGGCTACACTCAAACAGCTGTGAGAACCAGGATACTCGATCTCCATGGTTGGAAGTGTTACCACAGTGACCCATCGGGCTAAGGGGGATGTACACATCCTGTAACTGGGGACAGGTTACCTACCTTTTCACCACCAGACTGAGGGTCTTGTGGGATCCCTTTACGAGGCAAATTGCCTCCTGTCTATAGCCGCTCAGGGGAATCTCGTTGATGTTGACAAGCTCGTCTCCCACCTGGAGACCCACAGCTCCTGCTTTACTGCCCTCCTCAACCTGAAAAGCAGACAAAAAACAGTTACTTCACCTTCAAGTGACTCAGTGGTGTCATATAACCCCATTTCTATATTTATAAATGCAGTTGTGATCATTTTGAAATTGTAAACACATTTCTCATAGGAATTGGCCCATTGGTGTGGCAGGTATAATGGAAAGTCACATATAGATTTTTGTATGTTATTTAAAAATATATTTGATTTTATAATCATTTTCCACTTCTAATGATTTTTTTTGTTCAGATTTTGACTATCCTTCCTGTTACCTTATGTTATGAATTGAAACCCAGTTTCAAACCACATGAAAAGCTGAAAGGTGTGTTTTGCTGTGTTAAGTAATTATTGTGAAAAGTAACAATCACAGTGATATAGTCATGATTAAAATGTGTTCAGAATTTGCAAATTGGGAATTCATGTCATAAGTCATGGCACAACACTCTCCCCAATTAGCTGCCCATATAACTTCGGTAATACTGGCTCTGTATTTACTTGATATCAGATCAATACCAAAATTTGTTTTTGTTGAAATGTCCAGGCAAGTATATACATGTTAAAATGACGAGATGTGTGTTCAAATTGCCTCAATTAACACAACTTCAGATTTTTTATTTCTATATGATAATCCTTCATAATTAAACAATAAGAACAAGTAATCTGGTGTCCTGTAATCATAATGAAGCTATAATTTGAAATACAATGACACAATAAGTTTTTGTGCAAAAGTATCGGTATCGAATCAGTATCGTCGACAACACTCTGATTTTACTTGGTATCGAATCGGAAAGGAAATGAGTGGTATCGTATTTTACTACCGGTACTCTTTGGTATCAGAGGAAGTTGGTAGCCTTAATGATTTTGATTATAAATAAAATAGTCTTTAAATATCCGGTACTCGTAATCTTTTCACATATTCAAACATGCTTGACTTTGTCAGCTCAAATAAAACTTCCTTGTGTCAGGATTCTGTAATAATTTACTAGATTTAGTTTGTAGCTAAAATTAATTTAGCTAAAATTAATTTTAAAATTAATTATTTTTTTATGGTTAATTTGTTTTGTTTTTCCTTCTGTTACATAACTGTGTGTTGTTTTATTACCACTTTGTTTGTATACGCGTTTGTATAGACATCCTTGACATCTGGAGGGATTTATCCAGCGAAAATACATTTTAGGCACTCTAATGTTTTGTGGTGAACTGTGACTAACAGACCCAGAGTAGAAAGATTTACTGCTCCAGAGGCCTTGAGGCAGATACTCAATACGAAAGGTAAAAACCTGACTGATCTTTGTCAGTGAAATCCTTTTGGGATCAAAATGACTGGAAAACAAAATTAATTCCATTCAAAGGTTGAGGTACATATCATCTGGATTACATAACCAATATCCCCAAGGAATGCAAAAGAAGCATTTTGGTCAAAACAAATCTACTCTGAAGAGTTACTTACTTCTCAAAAAGTAACACATTTGAGTTTAAAAAAGATTATTAAAACATTTTATTCTTGAAAAACATGAATCCAAAATCAAATAAATGTTTACATTTGTTGCCATTACAATTTGAGCAATTATTATTTGGAGAGAAGAACAAGACTTCTTAAAAAATGTATGTATGCAAGGAAAAAAGAACTTAATAAACCCCTCCATCAAAAAAAAAAACGAAAGAAAAACAATAAAATGAATATCGATACAACAAAGGTTTGCCCAATGGGGTAGATTTTGCTCTTAGAGTGATTATTGTTACATCATATAATAGCTAAGAGCTCCCTCTGTACAGAGTATACCGTTTACAAGAGACTTTTTATATCTTAGAGGCTCCCACTGCTGTGTTGTCAAAAAGATCAAGTATCCTGATACAAACTAAGCCTGGTGTTACTTACTGCCTCTCAGCACTTTGAAACTAGCGATAAGCAAATCCCTGATATTTACTGTAGTTTTAAAAACCTTCTGGTGTGACCTTAAAATGTAGTGCTTGTCTAACAGCTGCAAACAGGAGTTTTATTTCAGTGAATTAATTTAAATTAAACTGTTATATTCTTATTTATCTTATAAACGGTTTAAAATATTTAAAAGACAAACCTTCAAATCTAAATGTCATGTAAAAATAACATTTTAAATAAAGCCACATTTTATTTAGCATTAATTAATAAAGAAACCAATAAATACATTTTAAAAAGTTGTCATTGTATGACTGTTAAGCATCATAAACTTTATTTTTAATTTTAATTGTGGTAAAATAAATAAAGAATTTAAATACAAACACAGACTCACTTAGAGCATTTCTCTAAATACGATTGCATTTATCGCCATTGGCTGATATTCATCTACCGAGCCAACTATGTAGTATCACACTGTCTGCCAGACCTGTATAATACCAGTATGTTAACAGGGTAAATGTTTTTTTTTTTTACATGATATAAAAGTGTCACACTGAGATAGCAATGACATACTGTGTGCTTATGCTCTGTAGTGTACACAGCAACAACACAAGCCCAAACTTGTCTGAGAGCGAGAGCAGCGAGTCAGTCTCAGATGTCAACTTCTTAGTTCCTTAAAAGGCAGCGACAGTGTTGTGAAAAAAAATATTTGCCAACTTCTTAGAATTTTTTTGACACATGAATCTCTCAGGTCAAAATGTTTTTAATATTAGGCATCGATAAACCAAGTAATTACAAAATGCAATTTTTAAATTATGATTTCATTTAATTAAAAGGGAAAATAAATACCTTTCACGCCACTGCATTTCAACAATCTCCAACAAAGGACAATGCTTTGCAAAACATACACACACACACACACAAAAAAAACCCTCTACCCGTTACAGTTGAAACCGAACTTGTTTCACCACTTGAGACAAAAAGACACGGTTGAGTACAACCGGGATACCAAGGCATGTAAGGAGAAAATAACCATAGCGGTGATGTGTGGAAAAGTAAACAAACTGGCTCGGAGCGCTCATTAGCTGCACTCCATTGGACAAAAAGAGCAAACGGTGTTGAACAGTGAGTAAAGGCTCGTGTAAGTGTATCAGTCTCACTAGTATTACTATTAAATGGAAATGGAAAAAGGATTAAATGCACTTCACCCAGTTTGAACTGGTTTATAAAACTCGCAAAACTGTGTTGAACTGTGTTGGAGCACCAAAGCATTTCCTGTTACTCGCCATGATCAGCAAGCCATGGCACAACAGCAAGAAAAGAGTGAGTTGACAATAAAGTTGTAAAGTAATTTTGATGTTTAATGCTTTGTATTTCAGTCTAAAATATTTTAAAATGTAGGCTGTAAGTATAAAATAATTGCTTTGTGTCTTTAAATGGCCTGGTTTTATTGTGATAAACTTGATCCAAGGTAAATAAGAGCAGGTGTCCTTAAACACACACTGACATTGAGGATAATGCTAACATCTAAAAATTAAATGTTGGTATCATACTAATAACATGCAGGGGACAGAAATAGCTGTGCTTTACAGCTTTTAGAAAGATATCGCCTTCCTTAATTCATATATAAAATGATTAACAAGCTTAAAAGATGACTTTAATTATAGTTCTTTTGCTTGCTTATCGAACCACAATTTCACATTGTGATGCTTCACCACGAAACACTTGTTTTCAAAATGGCAACATAAATACATTCTGCTTTTTTTAATTAAAATGAATATTTTTAAAAATGTGTCACAGAGCCATACCTCTTACTGCCATTTACTCTCAGTAGATTTTATAGAGTAGCAGTGACAGAAAACACGCTCCGCTGTTTATCAAAATGAACAGCAGGCCAGCAGACTTCTAAAGAGACGAATCAAAGGCTATAAAACACTTCAAAAGGATGCTGAACAAGCCGGTGGCATGATAAAAAAAACAAACTGTACTGTGTTTGTTTGAGAAGGGAAAAAACACCTGAAATAACACAAAGGGATGTGTAGTGAACACAGCGACCTTCTTCTAGATACACTGACTGAAGCACAGCTACACAGATGGGAACTCTGACGTGAGCAATGGTGAGTGTTCAGAAGGTCAGAAACTCAGATGTGAGAGGTGCATGATGGCAGGATGGTCAGCGTGGAAAGAAAAGCTGCAAGGCTTTGCTTGGCAGTTGGCACATTAACATACAAAAGTGGAGATCTGCAGCTGATTATCAGTCCTCCAAGCACTCAACCTGGGAGAGGGGGGGCTGCATGACTCAACTGCACAAGTATGTGTAGGTTTACAGACCATTCCTTCTTATACAGCCTTTATCCTCAGAGCCCCAGATAGCACTAATCACACTGCAGCCTATTTTCATTTTTCTGTAACACAGGGGTTCAGGCAGGGTGGATTTTTATGCTGGCTGGAGAGATTCCTGATCTGATCCCGATATGGTCATGCTTTCTGTGGAGAATCACTGATACATTTACTATGAGTTACAGTGTTTAAAAGTGCTTGCAAAACACCCGTACTTTCACTGAAAGTTGAAACTTTTCCCACTTGTAGAAAAACAATATCTTGTACTGAGAAACAGATCTTTCCTCAACCATCTTTCCTGTGAAGGTAGTTTAAATTTAGTAGTTTTGGTTCGGGAAAATTTAACATAGAAGGTCTTGAATAGAGGTGTGAGAGACCAGGAAGCAAATTGTATTAAAAGATAAATCTGGTGATGTTTTTCTTTCTCTAAACTTTCTCCCTTTTGTGGCCCCAATCCCATTTATTCTTACTGAAGGCCAAGGGTGCTGGACACATTTCAGATGTTTGTGAAAGGGGCCAAAAAGCATTTAACTAAAAAAAAAAAAAAAAAAAAAAAAAGGAAAAAAAAAAGAAAAAAAGAAAAAGAAATCCATGATAACAGCTGTTGCCAAACAAAAGCCAAACAAAAGGGGGTAGGAAAAGGTTAGAGACAAGT
>VUQR01022932.1:0-23827 GCA_015108515.1 Hemichromis elongatus | reverse complement strand
CCCCCCCCCTTCCCCCTTCCTGTTCGCTCTCCTTGGCCTTGATATCAAATAAAGATGAAGGTGTTGGTCTAATCGACATTGTTGCCAATGAATCATTTAGCAGTGTTAGTCTAACATTCCTGATTCCAGGTCAGTGCTTTTCAATACGCATCCCTCTGCCAGCAGGGTTTAGTCTGGTTCAGCCTGTAGGCTGCAGACTGGCAGTGCTGCGTCTGTGCTGCCGCTGCCGCTGCCAACCAGCAAACCCCTACTGTCCCTCAGGCACTGACCCCCCGATGTGTGCAGGCATTTCCCCGCTGGAGCACAGAAACGCTGACGGGGGTGGGATGTTTTGGAAAGAAACATGCATTTACCCCTCTGGTTTGTTTGGGTCAGATTAATGCTTTTGTGCAAATCACATCTCCAGTTATTTAGTTCCACCCACAAGCAAAGTTAGAATCTGTAGCTGTCGTTACAGCTTGTTTTTCAAGGATGTTAGATGTGTTACATGCTTTATCTGTGTTGTGTTGTACTACAGTGCTTTTCCTTCTTAGGTTATGCACACTTGCTATAAAGATGTTTCCCTTTTATTCCGCTGGACTGTACAGGAAGCTGTGAGCTTGTTTGTGACTTTACAGTGTGTGTATCCATGCTTTTTGGCAAATTGGAAGGGTTTTGCATAGAGTAGGCGTAATGAGCTTTAGCTACAGCCAACACTGTTTTCACATTTTGGATGTTTCATTTGTGTTGCAGTGTTTTCTGCATTTTCTTTTTTTGGGGGATTTTTTTTTTTTTAAACTCATGTCTTTTGTGGCTTTTTTTCTTTTAGGACAAAACATTTTGAAATGAGAATTTGGTGTACCAAATTTTGAAGAATAGCAGTTTTGACTCATTATTTTTACACAAACACTTAAAATATAGTGGCTAAATTCCTCAATCGCTTTTGTTAGTTTTGCATATTCGTGTAATTTTCAAAGTAGCAACTGAAACCACTGGATCATGAAATAGTGCTTTCATTAGTGCTCCATACCCGTCTGTTACTGCATCACTTGTGCATACAAGTAGAATTAGCGATTCAATTATGTTGTGTATTTGAATTTGTGTGTTTGTGGATGCGGTCTTGTGTAAGAGTGTGGTGTTTGCAAGTGCGCTGCAGTGTAGCAGCCACAGAAAGTAGGTCAGGAGAGAAGGGCTCCTTGGAAGACGACGTGAACTTGTCACCTTGAATTGCGTTAGTGGCTGCTGAGGGAAGAGAGAGAGAAAGACAGTCACATGTGCATGTGTCCTCGATGGCTTCGTTTAGTTTAAACAGGCCATCATATACTGCCACTGAAAATACACCGGAGCGTCATTTCTGCCTACAAACTTTTCCTTAATATTTGTTAAATGTCTTTTGTAAAAGAGGTAAAGTCAATAAACTGATAAAGTTTAACTGATTAACTAAGTTCAGTGTTGTTTATTTGGGGAATGTGTCAACTGAATTCACAAAATAAGACAGGCATTTGCTACAAATACTGCAAGTAAGCAATAGCTAAGAAGTGGTTTGAGACAAAACGTATTAAACCAAATTACTTTCGCCCGTCTGTCTTATTTATGACTGCTAACACTAACTGTTACCTGGGACAAACCCTAAATTTGATAACTGGAAGAAAGTAGTTTGTTACTGTTGAATGTTTAATTGTGCACAAGTGATGAAAAACCATTAGCTTGTAAGCTTCAGTAAGTGAACGCTTTACAACAAAAAAGACTTTTTGTCTTTTTGTTTTTATCACTGACACTTAAGAAGCTAAAAGTTAAAGAAATCTGTTCAACTGTTAATCCGAGGATTTCAGTTGGCCGCAGTTGAGCAGTAACAAAGCTTTGCACCAGGAAAGATGCCCGCTAGCTGCTAAACAATACAGGATTAAAAGAATTTAAAGAGGAAGAAGAAGAAGAAGGAAATCATGGGTCAACAAGCATTTTGTTGGAAGGGAAATCAATTTAACATATTTCTTAAAAGGTCATTATGGCGCCCAACTATTTTCTATAGATAAAATGTTTTTATTCATTTCAATCATGTCAATTCAATTACAGTTAAAAATAAAAAAGTCAGTTAAAATTTTTTTTTTTTTTTTACATTTTTTACATTTTTTACAACTCAGTGTTCTACTTTTTCTAATAGCAACCTCTAATTTGATCAGCTGTTGTATAATGTACATGTATAGTGGGTTCGAGAGGTCAAGTTGCTGCGACATACAATTGCTTCAAAATCACACACACACACACACACACACGTACACACACACACGTGTGCGCAGCCAAAAGAAGTTGAATTAAACACAACAGGAATGAAAAAAATGCAACAAAAGCCAAACAATAACCTCTTTTGGGGAAACAAGAATGTGAAAGACTAGCTGAAAAAGAGACAAGCTAACAGTAAATAGCTAATAGCAAGCATGTATCTACAGTATTTACATGAATCATGCGATTAAAATGCACATTATCTGCATATTTTTTCTCCCTGCTAAAAAAAAACGGCTTGTCTGCTTCTTTTAAACACATCTTAAGACATCCTTGGTATGTTTTGGTTTCTTTCACTTATCCAGCTGTTCCTTCATCCATCATCGTCTGCCCAACAACACTTCTGTTGGGTTTTGTGAGATTCAGTTTTTTTCTGGCTTCCATCGACTTTCATTCAACTTTCATTGTGTTTGTGTATTTTACTTTTTTGTTTGCTTTCACAGCATTTTTCTATTTGCTGGTATTTCTTAAATTCCCATGGATTTGAACTCTGAGCCATGGCACTGATTACCTCTTAGATGAATGTTTCAGGGATTTAGCCTTTAGATATCCAGGCTGCAATGCCCCATTCTGCATTTTAAGCCTTGCATTAATAGTGCACTTAGAGAATAATTTACTCTGAATGCAGATACATTATAAATGCTAGGTCATCTTCAGATAAGCTGATAGTTCTGTGACTGCATTGCAATCAGGGTGTTCCTCATTTGTTCATTATTGAGACCATTTACCTGCATGCAGCCAAACATGATGGATCATTAATTGTCAGCTCAGACAACTAATAACATAAGATAAGATAAGATAACCTTTATAAGTCCCACACGTGAGAACTTTATTGTGTCACAGCAGAAAGTGGACAGTGTAAAGTTACAGTAACAACAATTAAGAAAAACAAAGTAATAGGATAAGATAATAAGAATAAGATACTCTATATGATAGAATAAAATACTATATGCAATAGAATAAAAATAGTATGTAGAGAATATAAATAATAAAATACTATGTCGTCAGAAAAAGAATAGAATGGGAAACAAACAAGGACTCAGTATCAAAATCTAGCTCCATTATTAGGTTTGGTCTTGTGGTTTTAGCAAAGTTTAATGCAAATGATGCAAAATGATGTGAATTTTGAAACATCTTAATGGCATCGTATACTATGTGATTGCTGTGTGACTGATGCATTTATATATTTGCGTGGAAAATTATTATATGAAATGAAGAGGAGGTAATATTTTGAGAAGGCATCATGGTGCTACAAATATTAGAAAATGGGGAAGTAACTTGAGATCTTTGCACACTGAACGTACTGATGTGCAGAAAGTGGATAAAGATCAAGGAAAAACAAAAAGAATCGGCAAGCTGATGATGGCCGCAAGCTCATCTTGTGCCCCACATAAGCACACCGAGGAAATGTTTGAACTTTTCAATGAGTGAATGTCCCATGTTCATAGTGTGTAACACAAGTCCCTGCGCATAGCTGACTTGGCGTTGTCATCAGGCTATGAACATGGTAAATCCATTAAAGTAAAGGTCACTAGGTAATGGACATCCTGCAAGTGAGCTCAGTGCAGCAGAGCAGGTTTGGGGAAAAGCACCAGAATCTTCATGATCGCTCAATGGTGCCATTCTACAACATAGGTGTATGGCACAGCATGATATACTGATGATATGATCTTCTTCCTTCTATTGTTTGTGATTTTTTCTTAACTATAGTAAGAGAGCTAAGGAGCTTGGAAAGAAAAAGCTTCTCTCATCCAAGAAGCTTTTTGACTTCTTTCTGTTGACAGTGCCTGTATATATGGGCCTTATTCACATGATCCTATGTTATGATCTATCCAACATGGAGGACAAATTAATGTCACGTGGTTATCAGTTTCTTTCTGTTAAGAACAGAAACACTACAAACTAAAATGTTTCTGTGCTATTTTTAAACTGTCCTGACAGTGTAAAAGGACTGCAAAGTATTGTGACTTATTAGTATATTTCGCCTTAAAGGTACACACAGATGTACACAGATAAACCGTTGCTTGACTAACCTGTTGTTGCACTTTTCTACCAACACTGTTTGTTCCGTCTATGAGCTTTTGGTGTCCTTGTTTGCATAGTTTATCAGTTCCCTACATGAGTAAATGAATGGGCAGAAGCTTGAGAAACTACAAATGCACAAGCCTCTGAATGTTAACTTGTTAACTTCAGACCTATGAGCAAAAAACTGAAGTTAAACTATATTAAAATAAAAAAAAGAAAGAAAAAACTGATGGGTTTCAGTTTAATTTCCTAGTGCCAAACCACAAGAGTCACCTCAAAGAACTTTATACTGTCTTTTAAAGAATAACAAAGAGAAAACCCAAAAAATCAAATGACCCTCTGAGATCAAGCACTTTGCAACAGTGGGAAGGAAAAACGTCCTTTTACCAAGAAGAAACCTTTGACAGAACCAGACTCAGAGAGGGACAGCTATCTGCTTTGACCGGTTGTAGGTGAGTGGAAAGAGACAGGACAAAGACACCGTGGACAAGAGCCAGAGTTTGAAATTAAATAATGATTTAATGCAAAATGGTGTATAAACACCCAGAGTGAGGATGTGCAATGCCATTTCTTTTTAACCAAACTAGTGGAATACACAATAAATATTTAGATTAAGGGTCTTCTGTATGCTGGTCATTAATCACAGGTTTCAGTAAACACCACTTTCTGTTCACAGAAGTATTCACAAACACAAAAACAAATCACAGTTATAGCGATTAGATTTAGACTATGATGTCATTAACATAGAAGCCATCAGCCATGTAAGGCATTGCTGGGTAAAAGTACTTTGCACATAGAGACCAGAGGATAAAGCCTTTCTCTGCTGGGTTTAAAAATCTGCAGTGTATGTCGAAGCTCTGGACTAAATCCTGGATTATTGAGGCTAATAAGGAGAGAGAGCTAAACCCATCCGAATTGCTCGTGCACAAGAAACGATCAAGTCAAATTTGGTAAAAGAGCAAAAGAGAGTGGAGAAAATGATAAAAGAGGAAGTCAAAGGGAAGGAAGAAATAGAGAATTATATTTTCAGATAAAACTCTATTGAGAGCTCGGTGCAGCTCAGCTAATCAGTGTCCTAACTACAAAACAATAACAGGTTGATGCCTGACATGCATCTCTCCAAGTTGGGGTGAAAAGATAACACGTTTTTAAGGAGCATCTAGAGTGATGTGGATGCTGTACCTGTTTGTCGATGGTGATAAAGATGCTGAACATGAAGGAGAAGCTGTCAATTTACTGGTTGACCTACACCCCTACTCTTATGGAAGGATGGATATGAAGATATAATTTTGAATCTGTTTCATGGTTATGCATTTTACAAATTCACAACGCAATGCTGCCAAATAAAGGATAGAATTTGCAACTGTGTGACATTAACAATGTGCTAATTAATGCACTGCATATATTTATCCTTACACAAAATGATTAAACCAAAATGACATTCAGTTAAACACAAAAAAAAAAAATCCATCACAATAATGGTAAATAGACACATTAATTATAGAAACTTGCTGGTTACATAAAAGGTCAGTTCAGGCGAAGGATGTCACTTCTCATTGATTTTCAGCTCTGAGCGGTGATGACATCTTATAATAAAACTGTCTGATCCTTGTCTCTTCATCAACATCTTTCACTTGCTTATAAAAGCAGAACTATAACACACATCATAAGATATGTGTAGGATGTTTTGCAGGAATGTCAAGATAAAGACAGGGCAAGATAAAATAGATAAACCAGTGGAATATAATAAATGAAATATAAGGCAACAATTCATAAAATGTCAGATGCCAGGCGTTTAGTACATTTAATCAGAGATAGCAAACAAGATGAAAGCAGAACACATAAAATAAACAATAGAAAATAAAACTTTATCTAGGGAAGCGTTATCTTTCAGTCTGACATGTAATCACTGTGTGGTGGCAAGAAGAAAGTGGGAAAAAAAATTATGAAACAAACTGAAAAACAATATAAAATCTCCCAAAATTCCCCAAAAGTTTACACTTGGATGTAAATAAAAACAAAATGAAATGATGTGAATCCCGTGAACACATATTTCACAGTAAAACATACAAGATATATCAAATATTTAAACTGAGAAAATGTGCCATTATATGAAAGTCATTTTGAACTGATGACAGCATCACTCTACAGAAAAGCTGGGACAGGGCAAAGTTTACTACGGTGTAGCATCCCCTCTGCTTTTAACATCAGTCTTTAACCGTCAGGGACCTGGGGAGGAGCTGCTGAACCTTTGGGAGAGAAATGTTGCCATTCTTGTCTGACTGGATCCTAGCTGCTCAGCAGTCCAGACTCTTCTCTGTCATAATAAAATGCCTTTAATTGGTGAAAAGTCTGGACTGCAGGTCAGTGATGTCAGCACCAGCACATTAAGCCAGTACGCGGTTTAGCATGGTCTTAGTGAAATATCCAAGGTCTTCTCTAAATATGTCTTGAATATGCATGGAAGCATATGTTGCAATAAAACTTTAAACCTTTGATCATTGATAGTGCGTTTCCAGATGTGCAAGCTGGCAATTCCATAGGCACTAATGCATCTCTATATCATCAGACAGGCGTTTGAGCCAAGCTCTCATAACAGGCCACACGGTTTCTCTCATCTTTAATTCAAAGATTTGGGATCCATGATTTAAAAAAAATTCAGATTTCAATTTGCAGTTTTCCACTTTGCTAACACGGTGTTTCATGGCAGACAAGACAGTAGCTCTTCTATGATAGATAGATAGTATGATAGAGCTTTAACCTGCGTTCGTGGATGACGTGGTCGTCTGTGTTCACACCAGAATGATTTTTAACGCAGTGCCTCCCGAGGACTCAAACTTCACAGGTGTCCAATCTTGTTTCTGGCCTTATGTCTCTTGTAGACAGAGATTATTTTTTTATGATATTATGTTGTGTAAATTATAAGACAGTCAAAGTCTTTGCAATTTTATGTAGAGAAACAGTATTCTGAAATATTATGCAGCATCACAACTTTGGGGGGGGGTAGAAAGTAATTGGAGAAATTAAATAGCTGAAAATAAAATGTTAATTTGCTGACAATTACAGTCTGAAGTCTTGAACTCATGGACATTACCAGATGTTGGTTTCCTCCTTTTTAATGCTCTGCCAGGCTTTTACTGCAGCGGCTTTTAGTTGCTGTTTGAATGTGGGCCTTTTTCTCCTAAGTTTAGTCTTCAACAAGTGAAACGCAAGATCAGTGACTGACTTGGCCATTCAAGAATATTCTTTAATAATCTCCTGGGCTGATTTAACTGTATGTTTGGGGTCATAGTCCATCTATATTATAAAAGGCAACCCAATGAATTTAATTGTATTTAGCTTCATTTGAGCAAACAATACATCGCTGAACACATCAGAATTCATTCAGCTGCTTCTGTCCTGTGTCACATTATCAATAAACACGCCAGGCCTTTTATCTGCCTGTATTAACTGATAATAACATAATAAAGGAATTGCCTGCCCATGAAATAGCCTTTGAGTCCAATGTCCAATTACTTTTGGTCCCTTTATAAAGAGGGTGGCACATGTTATGGTCTAAAACTCCTAAACCCTTAAACCGATTTAAATGTTGATACACTCAAATGTCCATGTCCATTATAACTGGAATATGTTTCAGTAAACAGGAAACTTGTGTCAGTGTCCAAATATATACATGTATATGTGTATGTATGTATGTATGTATGTATGTGTATATATATATATATATATATACATTTTTTTTTTATTTTTATTTTTATTTTTTTACTGGTTGTAACTCCTAAACATTTGATGCAGAAAGCTCTAGTTGTGGACACGAGGCAGGATGGTGGTGGAGTGGTCAACAATCTCACCTTTCAGCAAAAAGCTTCCTGTTTCAAATCTTCTGTGTGGAATCTGCATGTAGTCCATCTGTCTCTGTGGGTTTCCTCCCACTTCCTTCCAGAGCTGAAAAACTTGCTTACTTAAATAGTGTATAGAATAAAGTGCCATATGAATGCACTGCTAATATGTGACTTGTGGTCTAGGCTTTTTGCTTGTTTGTTGCTTTAGTACTTCATCTCATCTGATCTTAAATTGTTGCCTCTTATTCTTCCTCCTATCTCAGTCTTTCTCAGCACCAACCCTCTGTTTAAACATCAATAACATTAAAAGGAATTCCTAATGTTGACATTCAGCTTGATCAAAGCCTGAATGAATGCTGTTCATGGCAGTCTGGATCAATTAGTGAAATTCAACACTGTTTACTCCTTCCAATTACTTCCTGGGCCCTTAGAGAGCAGTACCTCAGGAGAACGGGTAATTTGGATCACGAGAATGAACATTAGAGCTGCTTTCCTGCTGTTGAAACCAAGGTAGAACTGCTCAGTGCCTAAAACAGTCACTTGGAAAAAGTTTTTATGGCGTGAGCGTTAAAAGAACATACAGGCACAACCGTATGCTGTTTACTTGCACAAAACATCCATACGTCCTGATTCAACATTTCCTTGGTGGATACAGTTTAGGCATTCAGCACTAATGTTTTTCCCCCTGGTCCAGGAAGCACTGAGAGTCATCTGAATCAATAGGACAGAACCTGTTACTCCCCATTAGCAATGCTGTGTATGTATGAGCACTAATTAGCCTCCATTACCTTGGATAAGAGCTGCACAGAGAGGAGAGCATCAAATTTTAATGAGCCTCTTGTAGCCGCGCTGAATATTCGCTGTGTTTTAAGTGCAGCATCTACTGTAACTCTCTCTCCGTCTCTCTTTCTCGCTCTCTCACTCACACACTGCTGCTGCTTTCAGATAAATAAGCAAGTCAGTCAATACAAGTGATATAAGGTCAAGGGAAAACATGATGTCCACTTAAGTAGGCCTGTTTGTTTCTGGCTTTAAGCCACTTGTAAGATTTGAAACAAGAGTGCATGCTCTCTGGGTGCTTTTCGTAGTATAATCCACTAAATGAGGAACTGAAATGGAGTCCAAAAAACAGAAATTATTCTCACCGAGCCAGTCCATTTTTGCATGTCTTTGGCTCACCCATGTTACAAGTGAAGAAAAGCATAAAATCCAACTGTTAAAGCTGAAGAAAGTTTTGAAAACATATAAAAGCACCTAAAAGTTTAATCCATTATCTACTGGCGAGGAGAACTGGACATTACTAAGTGTTGTATCAGGCTGATGAGCCCCAAACATTTACTGGATGAATGATGTTTTTTTATTTTCCTGATTCTGGTTCTTACCCCTCTTCCTCTATGATACAGATTACATGGAGAATTCTTGTTTTTTCTTTAGTCAGTGTAATCTTTCATGCTGTCAGACGGGGGACATTTGTGACAAGGCGAGTCAAAAATAATAAATTCTTGTCCCTGTAACTTTTCTGTTGCGTGATGGATTGAAATTGCCTTTCTTTCTATTTCATGCCTTGTTGAAACACAGAATAATATAAGCATGAGCTAACAAAGCTCCGTTTCAGTCTATTAATATCAGGGTGATTTCTGGTGCTAGTGCACATGCATCAGTAACTTCTCTCTCCCGCGTGAAAAAAAACAACACCATAGTTCAACTATGCAAGGAGTTTGTCACAACATGCAGTCATGTTACACTGCTCCCTATGAAAGACTCAACTAAGGCACTCCGGGGACCTCAAGGTCGGCATGGAGAGGAGTTCAGGGTGGATAGATAGGATGACAAAAACCTGTAGGGTTATTTTTTTCCCCAGCATTAAAGAATAAGCCAATGGTAAAAACTGACTGTTTGATCTGCTTACCTGCAATAAAGCTGTTAAACATATAGCTTTGGTGTCCTGCATTTGAGTGAAGATGCTGTCTAAGCTGTAACAATGTGTTTCCTGTTTCAAACCACAGTCAGCTTTTATTATAACCTATGTCATTTCATTTGACACTGTAACAATGACAAAAAAGGACTTCAGTTTTAACCGACTGCTAATTTTATTGAAGTCGTTTCTGCATTTACGTCTATCTAATCTGAGACATACATGAAATGCAGTATCTGATTCAGAAAATACTCCTTGCTCCTCCTACCCGGCTTCTCGTTGCATTAAGCAAACAGAGTGCCATAGATTGTTTTCTTGTAATCGTCACGAGCAAAATACATTTGCTAAAACTCACCAATGAGAGAAATGATACTGCGATATAAGGCATGCTGCAGTGGGTAAAAAGAAGGTTCAGCTGTTTGACAGAGTGCAAGAACCCAGGAAGCAGTTTTTTTTTAAAGAAAAAGAGGAAAGAATAAAGAGCCCAAGGCGACAGCTACAAATGTCATGTTTTGTCAGACTATCTAAAACAGACCAAAACACAAAGGCTATACGTGCACAATGATATAAAATAGAGAAGTCCTTGGATTTCCAAGTCAGAGATTCAGAGATCCCTTGGAGGGTTTACACTCCCTGATAAATGATTAAGATTCTAGTGATTATTCTAGTACCAGGATATTAGTATTTTCCTTTATTTTCCATTTTAACCTAAAGGGAAAAGTAAATACCTCATCATTTATGAAAAATTACTAGCATTTCACATTTCTGAAAATAAAAAATACTGAGCACATTTTAGTTTCAGCTTTTTTCCTCAAATATCCAACTGCCCAGCCATTGAAATGTGGCATCTTAACTCCAATTCTTTGATTATCAGAGTGTAAGTGATGCAGTTAAGACTGATCAACTAAAACTCAGTTTACTTTGACTAATCTCTATAATTCTCATCTCTAACTATGCAAGACTTGTGATATTTGAGGCCTCCACTATGGAGACTTCTGGAGTGTTTGATGAGGATCTGATGAACCCTTACACAGAGCCACACACACTACAGACAGACAGAGCGTCTGCCTCTTGGGTCGCTAATGGACACAGAGAGCAGCAGAGATCAATACAACCAGACGTGCTGCTGTTGGAGAGAGAGAGGAAGAGGAAGTGGTCTAACAGGAGCAGATTAATGAGTTCTGGTGGTGGCTTTAGTTAGTATTGTATGTTGTCTCCAAGCAGCAACTTCCGCAACTAAAAAATTATGCTTATATGAAAATGCAAAGATATGCACCCATAGTATTGATTTGAAAATTCTACATCACCTCAGTCTTGATTTATAGCATTCACTATAGTCACTGTGCCTTCCAGAAAAAAAATTAAAAGCCACCATTGATTTTCATCATAAAGATTAAAACTATTACCAGTATTATCTTTTTTGAAAACACCATTTTGATGTTATCTAATGTAGTGAAATTCTATTCTTAGAAACTGCAACAGGTCGTCCAACTAATGAGAATGTTTTTAAGGCAAGACTGTAATCTGTGCCCACCTGAATTAAGGTTTGCAGATGTGACATTGGTCGACTATGTTTGCAAACAGCATATCAGGGGCTGAGCCCCCCTAAAGGTGTGATCCTAGAAACATCCCTGCTTTTCAACAGCCAAATCTGCATGAGATTCAGTCCTAGCTGTATCTTATGTAGGATTAAATAACCTGTATGGTGTTTAAATGAAGCAATGTAGGATACTAAACTGAACAATATATGTCCTTGCTTCTCTCAACATTCGCACATTTTAATGCACCTACATTTCCTGTCCCATTCCTCAGCCATGTACGTCCATGTGAATTACTGACTTTTGTGTATTATTAGGAAGGTAAAAAGTCATATAATATGACCTTACCTCTTACAAACCAAGCTTGCTAACCAAGTGTGCTAGCTAGCTTAAGATGCTATTAAAAGAAAAAAAAATACAATGGCCACAGGCAAAAATCCAGACTCACTGCTATCTAACAAACACCTGCATGCATCCTTTGACTGAACTGAACATAATTTAAACTTTTTAATTCTTAACTTAACTCATTAGTAATCAAGCTATAAAATGCGATCTCATTTCAGTTGTTAGTCAAGACTGCTTTTTGACTCCGGTCGGTTTTTTAAATTTATTTATTCATATGCCTTTAAAACATTTAATACTTAACCCACTGTGCATCTACATAAATGCTGAATAAGGTTTGCATCTGATCTGTAAATTTCAGTTCACAGTGCTGCTTGTCTCTTAGAGGCTTGAAACTTGTTTTCAACATCCAATTCATCAGTGGGGGGAAAAAGAGAGAGAGAGAAACTTCCAGATTAGTTTTTTAATAGCCTGCAAACCCCTTAATTTAATTTGTTTGTTGAGGAGACAGAAGCCCGTAGGAGGACTGCGGCTTTGAGCAGCAGTGACACGTACAGTTCAGCAGGAGATTTTGACCACCAAACAGTTTTCTGGGGGAACATTAATTATCTTCATATGCCAGTGCACCCTGCTTGTCTTATGTATGGCTATCAGAGAAAAAGATGAAAGTCATTACTCTGAATGATGAGTTTGTGTTCGCCTGGTTTACACAGGAGTTCAATTACAGCGCATAGAGCTACTTTCGGCTAATGTTTTCTGAAGACAAACAAACCTCCAACTTAATGAGCAGCTCGCTAGAACAAATTTGAACTAAATTGAATTAGGCCTTGTGCTGATGCGGCCCAAGCTGAGCGTTGCACAGGCTCGGTCGTTCGTCAGTGCCACAGAAGTGATGACGTTAACGTGACTTAAAAAACAAAACTCGCCGTGTAACAAGCTCAGGACCTAGTTATGAAATGTGCAATATAATTATGAGTCATTTTAAATCTCATGACAATTATTGTTAGCTATTATCAACCACACAAAGCAGCAGCCACTTTACAGATGGACTGAAGGCTACTTCCATTTGTCACTGTCACACACACACAAAGAAAAACATACACACACGCACATACACACAAACAGACAAAAGGATCTATAGTGTAATATACAAAACCCAATTTAGTGTTGTGTGTGGCAGGCAGAGATCGGCAGTAACGTGTTACTGTAATCCGATTACTTTTTCAAGTAATGAGTAAAGTAAGGGATCTCTATTGCAAAAAGGTAATTAGATTACTGTTACTTTCCCGTAAGTATGCTGCATTACTCCACTACTAAACCGTGATTTTTTGTTACAATGTCTCATGACAATGACGTAAGCGAGTGCGACATTCGTGGCAACACCTGTGTGCAGATCAACAATGGATAATATATAGAGTGCGGCAGCAAGTACGACTCTGTAGTGTTTAAAGCGTGGTAATACTGACCTTTGAGTTTGATTCTATAAAAAGTGACAAAAACACTAGTGGCCACTGTTCACTGCGTGGGAAGAAAACTTCTTTATACAGCGAAAAAATAAAAACTAAACTTCCGAACAAGCACCAAGTACGGTGCCACAGAAATGTGAAAGTCACAGAGAAACTCGCAGATCCTTCCACTGACATGACCGCTGCACACCTGCACCATCATTTGATTACATTTTATATGATGGATTATGCAGAAAAAGTAGAATTGAGCTGAAAGATCTATTGCTTTGTTACCTATTAAGGTTGTGTATCATGTTTTTAAACTAAGTAACTAAGTTAATAAGTAACTAATTACTTTTTTAAAAAAGTAATCGGTAAAGTAACAGGATTACTTTCGGGGGAAGTAATCAGTAATTAGTTACGGATTACTTTTTTCAGGTAACTTGACCAACACTGGTGGCAGGCCATTTGCTTTGAAGGCCAGCAACACAACAGTCCTGGTTTTGGTAGTGATGAAATTAGGGAAAGATTTTGGTTAAATAGTTGAAAGTTTCTTAGTTTTAGGTTGGTGAAAACAAATAATGGTAGAATTGTTGTTCTAGTCAATAATGAACTATAAAGTATTATAGAAAAGTCAACATAAGAACAACATTTTTAAACAGCTAAGTTTACATTACTTAATTTATTTAATTACTTTGAGCGTTTGGGTTTACAAAGAGGATGCATCTGAATAAGTGTGCCATTTGGATAGGCTTTATTTCTCCAGGAGTAGCAGGGGGGGGGATTTAATATTACCTGTCCTGGTCAGTCATTTTAATCAAAACTGGAGCACATATGGCTGTAAATGTCCACTTGGGAGTAATCATTAAAAGAAAAGTCATAGTTTTTGATCAATTTAGTTCTTTTAATTTAGTTTTTAGCCACCCCTTGTTCTTTTCTTTTTCTTAACATAATATAATTCCCTCATGGTGCCTTTTAAGCCCACTCCAAATGAGTTTGGAATTAGAGCATCTGTCTTCTTTTTTTAAATGTGCAAAATGAATACAGAGACGTTGACTTTGCTCGTCCTCCTGTTATTTAAAAACCATTAAGAGATGGTTTTGGGGTTTTTTTGTAAGGCAAGAGCATCCTCCTTCTGTATTTTAGCAACCAGTGTAAGATTTGGCTTTTATGTGAACAGGAAATAGAAAAGAGACAGAAAATGTGTTTGACAGTGTGAGAGTTGATGTTACCAGCACCATATAGGCCAATTTAAGAAACCAAAGAATTCAAAACTCCCAAACTCATCAAACAGGTTTTTTTTTAATGTCCCTTGCAGGAAGTGCACAGGAGCCTATGACAAAGAGGAGATCAAATTTGCTGTAGAAATATTTCAACCCCCAGATACTACAGAGGGAGCTCGGCACAGCTAAACCAATTTTCAGGTTGTTGTTAAGAAAAATCTTTGCCCAAACTGAAAGACTGGAACAAAAAGAAAACGGATTAATCTCTTCCTTTGAATCGTATTTGATCTGTCCGTTTAAGAAGCGGCACTCACGGTCAGGTTCCTCTGTTGATTTCAGCTCCCCCTCTCCTTCACAATCCTGCTGCCTGTCGCTGTGTTTTAAAGCAGCCGTGCTCACTATTCAGTGGTTCTCATTTACACATTTCTGCATTATCAGACAACTTGATGAGCGAAAAAACTGTGATTAAACACAGCTCATAAATTGTATGTGTTAACCAGTCAAACCGTAAACCCCGTTCTGCTGCACTGATGAATCAGTCAAATCGCTGCTGTCATCAGAAATTATCCGACAAATCGAACCTGCAGTAAAAGAGACTTTAAACTGATCTCTTTTGGCTCCAATAATGTCAAACCGTTGCATTTTCCAGTGGTCTTCTGCGTACTCTCAGATATCTGTCGTCATGTCTGAGTGGTACATTTTGTACAGGACACAGGTAAACAGAATTTGTTTTGTGCAGATCTTAACACAAGCTTGTCCTCTTTATTTTAAACCACAAAGCAAAAATACACACAAAACCCCTCACAGACATTTATAACTGCATCCATGGATACTGTCGACTAGGTAACAGGGAAAAAGCTTGATCACTGGTTTGTTCATTACAGAGGAGAGGAGCAGAAAGAGAGCATTAAAGGGTGTTTAGTCCTAATAATGTTATTTAATGTTCTTTATTTTCACACACACACACCCGCCCCCCGCCCCCAAATGAAAACAAGACCCTAAAATACATTTTTAAATAAATGAAAAGCAATCATTTTTGAAGTGATCTCTCCATCACTAGGGGCTTCCTGCACACATCCTGTGTGTGTGTAGGTGTGTGATTTGTTGGTGGATACACTCACCTTCACCCATTTCCTTGACCCAGTTTCAGTGCTGTGTCTCTGCTGAACCTTTTTTAAAGCTGAAATCCCATTTAAATCCCCTCCAACCCCAGCCCCCCAACATCACTGACCTTCTCTATTGCCCCTTCCCACACACACACACACACACACACACACACACAGGGAGAAAGAGGGAGGGGAGGGGGGGACACTGCATGTTGTCCTCGTTCTGCCTGGCTTCACCAAAGAATTTGGACAGAACACGTGAATTATTTAGTATCACCCCCCCTTCACAAACACACACACACACACACACACACAACATCGCTCCATCTCCAGGTCTTCGATAGTTGTGAAGTAAATTAAACTCAGGGTAGAAAAAAATATGAATAACACCACGAATTAAAGTGTTTTTGTCTGTTCACTTACATTTTGCAAAATCTTTTTACTCTTGCTCTTGTTCTTGTTCGCTCTCCCTTATCTATCTATCTATCTATATATATATATATATATATATATATAGATATATATATATATATATATGCTCCTATATATGCTTCACAGCCTGTAGAGAGTTAATATAAATTAATATATAATTTGACACAATAAAGATGCTTATTACATGTATAATGATGACAGTTATGTTGTAAGGCTAAAATAATGTGGAGCTGAGAGACCTTGGCAGAGAAGATATAAAATGACACGTGAATAACTATAAACTAACATATTTAATCAACTGAAACTTTTTTCTTTTAATACTTTAACTTCCTTCTTTAGAAAGTGCTTCTTAGTTAATCAAGTATGCTTCCACAGAGCTTTTTAAATACAGCAGCCACTCTTAAAGTGGCCCGCAGGCGCACGAGGAGATGACCTTGAAGAAGAGACGGACCAGATTTAAATGAAACAAGCTCTTTGATTTCTTTGGACCGTTTCCCTTTAGATCACCTCTTTGGAAAAGTGCTTTGATTTCTTTTTCTAAAGGAGATCACTGTTGTTTTTCCTTGATACCCGTACTGTGTTGTTTTGAACCGACATCGCTACAACAAAGAAAATAAAAATCCTTAAAAAATCTACCTGATTGCGTGATGGTGCGCTGGGTTTGTTACAACAACTTGGTTTTGCCTGGTGTTGGTTGGGTTTACAAGGGGATGCTGTGAGCAGCACGTGGGGAAGGGGGCACCGTGTAGCGGGCTACAGACAAACGATCCTGCAAATTTGCAAAGAGCCTAAGGAATCATTGCTTGTTGTTGTGATTTTGTTCTATATAAATAAAATGTAATTAATTTAAATTAATCCGACAAATGTAATGAAGCTAGCTGGTTAGTATGCTAACTTTACAGTACACAGATAATGCAAAACTGTTATTTCTGTAATTATTTTGGTTAAATTCTGAATTTACTTAAGAATCATAAAATTTGTTCTTAAACATATTGTCAGCTTTATGATTATAGATCTAGTTTATTAGGGTGTTTTACACTATGGTCTGTACATCGCTTGGTAGAACCCCAGAAAGATACCCTTGGAAGAAACAAACAGCAACAACATCAACAGTCACATAAGAAGAGCGCTGTCATCCAGAGCCTGTTATTTATCTGTTGGGATCATGTGTGGTTAACTTTGCTGTATTTTTTCCCTGAGAAGCCCTGTAGGCAGTTGTATCTTGTTGTTCCAATATCATGGCTTCCAGAGATTGTTCATTTTGCCAGCGTCTACGATGCATTTGTCTGTTTCTCTTTCTACGTAATCACAATCGCAATAAAAAATATGTCCACTTAAGATCACACTGCTTTAAATCCCCAGACTCCGAAACACCAGCGGACCCAAACTAACCAGAGAACAGGCTTTTAGTTTGGTTATTTGTGGTAATCCACAACTAGTGGACTATTTTTTTCTAATTAAAAGCCAAAGTTAAATTTTTATCTTAATTTGGAAAAAGCACTTTGGGAATTAGCTATACTCGTACTGTGTTGTCATCTTTGTCCCTTGACATGTTTTTTCTTTCTTTAGTATAACACTCTCTCTCTCTCTCTCTCTCTCTCTCTCTCTCTCTCTCTCTCTCTGGGTTGTTATTTTGGTTTAGTTTCTTCCCCTAGGCCAAGCTTATCAGACAGACCCTGAAGTATTGACGCCAAAATCCCAGTCTAGTTTCTATGCACTGCTCAGCAGGTGGCTGCACACACACAACACACAGAAACAGATTTCAATGGTGATGTCCTAAGGGACAACAGCAAAAGAAAAAAATATAAAAAAATAATACCACTGCAGCCTCGCTCATATGGAATTAAAGAGCTTTCCGTCTTCTGTTTCAGATTCTTCTTTAACCTCCAGCTATCCTTCTAACAAGACAGATTTTATAGCCTGTGGTTCATCTTAACAGGCACACACACACACACACACACACACACACACACACACTCTCACAGATACCTATTAGATTAATGTTTTGCTACGAAATGCTGCACTTCACCCCTGGGCTGATGAACGTTCTGCCAGCTTATGGCTCAAATATAATTACATTTAGTGTAGAATATAGGAGCAAATGTTTTTAATTCTTAACACAGAACAGCTTCCAGCTACAACAATAGTTGCGTTTCATGTCAGGCTCTTATACCTTCAGAGCTCTGACGTAAGCTGGATTGTGAGGGTTTCGAGAAAGCAGAGAGCAATGAGCCAAAAGTGTAAAGAAAGATTTCAAGTTTGAGATTTTTCCTTCTCCAGCTTTAAATTCTCTTTTCTTATTTTTGTGGCATTACTTCATTTATGTGGAGTTTTTTTTTTTTTTGTTGCTGTGCCTCATTCGTACAGTCATGTTGGTGATGGTGATGCTTTAGGACACAAAATAATTTTAAAATTAAGCAAATACAACCTTAAATAATTAACAATGTGACTTCATTAATACTTAAAAATGAAAATATTGCATGTATTTATTAATTAAAAATAAAATTAAGTCAAAATGTAACTCCACCTCATGCTGGTATAACCGCTGTTAGCAGCATTACTCCAAATTACTATGAAAGTAATAAGGGTGTACTTTTTTGCACAATGTTTCTGCATTTTGGTTTCATTTGGTTAATACACACAAAATTACTGCTTAATACATGAGAAGTACTGCAATATGTCATAGTTTGTTGTTGTTTTGAGATTTTATGTACCTAATTTTAAAACCTGCTATGTAATAGTTTCAGGAAGTCAAAGTCCTATTGGTTGTTTTCTTCTTTTTTTTTTCTTGTTTTCATCATTTTTGCTGATTTTTTCAAATCCTAAATATTAGTCATTGTACAAGAAAAGCAAGTAATGTTGCCAAGCCTGCATTCAGAAAAGTGTTCAAAACTGAGAAGCAGGTGGTTTTATATACTGATAGTGTCTTCCTTAGAGCTGTGGCAGATATTCGGGCAAAGATACCAAAATAAAAGCTAACTACCTGTAGCATTTATTCAAATGAATTACAGATGGCACAGAAGAGACAGAGGAGATGAGAAATGTTGAGTCTGTGTGGTGTCCTGATCGTTGGCAAACAGTTCAGAGGAGATGAACTGTTAGAAATATATTGTCTTCTTGTTTTGCAGAAGGCACAAGAGCCAATATAGTGTTAGGCTGAAAACATAGAAATAAATATATGTAATAAAATCAGCAGTTTAAATGCCTGGTATAAAAACCACCCACAAGGCTCATTACTTTTAAATACCCCCCCCAAATTTGGTCCATTATGCCACTTTTTACCACCTCAACAACTCTGCACCAACAAGCAGTTTGGAAAATAACAATGTTACCTCTTTTACACACAGTGCCTTAGTGCAAGTGTTTTTCTTGTTGTTTAGTTTTTACAGCTGCTGGATAAATGAGATTTAGTTATCTGACACAGTGTGAGGTAAAATGCAGCAAATGGTCGGATGCATCTGTTGTTTCAAAGCAGGTACAGAGGAGACACCAAACTTTATTATGTTTAAGAAAACCACTCATTAATTGCTTACTGGGTCTTCTACAGTCTAAAATTTAAAGGGAGATCATCAATCATCTGTCCTCCTTTACCTCAATACTGATAGACTGTATGCCGCAATCAGTGCTTTCTATATTTTCTAATCCCAGGAGAGACTTCCGTGCCAGGACCTCAAACAGCAGAGGAATTAGTAAGAGAGGAGGACGATACATGGGACGAGGACGAGATATGGCTGAACCGAAAGACGGATGAGAGGATGGAAAGATAGATGGAAACGGAGCACAGACAGGAGGTGAGGAGGCGGGAAGCAGTTTGGGAGCTTTCAGACTGCACTGCGAAGAGTTTCAGAGGGGCAAATAGGCATGTGTGTTCAAGTTGTGTGTATCCATGTGGGAAGCTCAACTGTGTGTGTGTGTGTGTGTAGGTGCGTGTGTGTGTGTTTTTTTAATACAACCACACATGCTTTGCTTTCAGGCTGGTTTCTGCTTGACATGACCTTCAGTGAAGAGGGAAGCAAAGTCTTCCGGTAACATGATGTCATCTCTGAATAAAACATGCTGAAGCAGTGCAATAGTTCTCCATTGGAAGAATGATCTCATCGTTTAAAGCAAAAAAAAAAAAATCTTCTGCTTGGCACAAAAAGATTTTAACATCGCCGTCATCACACCGCATCACATCGCATCAGATCTTCAAATATAGTGTGACTTCATTTAAAACGCATTTAAAATGCAATCACATCTCGCACACACTTGGACCTGT
This sequence comes from Hemichromis elongatus, assembly GCA_015108515.1. Lineage (NCBI taxonomy): Eukaryota > Metazoa > Chordata > Actinopteri > Cichliformes > Cichlidae > Hemichromis > Hemichromis elongatus. The sequence goes on along the minus strand of VUQR01022932.1, from coordinate 3,442 downwards.
TATGCACACACATTGTAATTGCAGAATGACTCATAACCCATCATCAAAACTTAATGGTGCACTCGCTGACTGTGTCAGACATTTTTAAAGGGTTCAACAGCTGCACAAGATCTTTGAATTTGTGCCCATGGGTGAAGTTTCAAAGCTAAAAACGCTGTTTCTAGTCTTAATGCTAAGCCAGACTTATGTCCTGTATATCAATCAAACACATGTGAACCATCTTGTTGTATTATTGGAGATATGATGTTTAAATCTTGTCGCCTCATTTCCTATAAATCACGTTACTGTACATGCGGTGTTAGTTGTTTTCAGTGGCTGAATTTTTTTCAGTGAAACAGGCACAGGTGGTGGTCGGGGTTGATGGTGGGCTTACAAAGGCAAGAGACTGAGCTGCAGGAGATTCCCTTCAGTGGTTCAGTGTTAAATACCCATTCTGTCCCTCGTCTATGTATAAAACCATGACAAAATCTTGTTAAGTAATTGAAGTCACTACAAGTGGATAATGTGCTGCACATATTATAAAGGAAAAAAACACATGGTCACTTGATGAATTACATTGTAGTGTAGCACTGTCACTTCATAGCAAGAAGATCCACAGGCTGACTGGTGCCTTTCTGTTGGGCTGGTTTGTATCGTACCCTTGTGCCTGCGTGGGATGTCCAGCTTTCTCCCACAGTCCAAAGACAAGTATGTTAGGTTAGCTGATGATTTGAAATTGCCTGTATGTGTGAATAGTTGCCCATGTGGGGGATGGATATATTGTCAATACGCTTAGTGTGAAAGTGTTTCTCATTATATAAAAAAATTAACTCATGTTTGCATTTCCTTTTAACATGTTTGTTGTTCATATTTATTTAGAAAGTGTGACATGTGAACTGCAACATATAAAGAACAATTTGTATGGCTTTGGTTGGGGAAAATTTGAAAAAAGAGGGGAATTGCACAGTCTCTTTTTGTAGTACCACACACACACAAAACCAGTAATGACCATCCAAGCATAATGTGCAGCCAGCTCACTCATTCTTTCTGCAACAATGGTGTCATAAAATTATCCATGAGTGATTTTAAATCATCCTCAAGCCCAAAACTGTGCAGGTGCAAACAGATTGAATGTTTACAGCACCACATAATAACAAATAAAAAAAAGGCGAAGAAAAAACATTTAAAATTTCAGGGAAAAAGTCACTTATTCTTGGAAAGTTGGCATCTACACCTTCTCAGTCATTTTCATCGCTGATCATTTTAATCAAACTAATGAGAGCAAAGAGGAGAAACTGAACATTCAGTAATTACAGGAGAACATCACGACCTCCTGCGCGCACACCCCGAGCACAGGAAGTGACACGTGAGAGCAGGCAGTGGTTAATTACTATTGGTCCTCCATTGCCGTCCCACCGGGCGTCAGCCTCTGTCGCTCCCGATGCTAAAATAATTAATGCTGTCGCCGTCATACCCGGTCCCTGTAGCCATGGCAATGAGAAGATTTTCCCCTAGGAGCCCTCCCGGTTGTCAAGCAGCAGTTAGTCAATGAGGAGAGTCAGTGAGTGTCTGAGTGAATATACAGTTCAGCAGTGATTGTTCTGAGTGATTTGAGGAATGGCTTAAAGCTGCAGGTACCAGCTGGCTTCAGTGAAGTCAGGTTCTTTGTCTTTTAGAAGGTAATTTGAAAATTTGAAACAATCTACCGCATCTTATTAGCAAAGAATCATCCTGGGAGGCAAAAATGGAAGTCAAAGCAAAACATCTTTCGACTCAACTCACTGAGTTTCCAACATACTGATTGAAAACTGCTTTCAAAGGTCTGTAACAGTCCTGAAATGAAATACTCCATGTAAGCATTGGATACTTTAAATATATCTATCTATCTATCTATCTATCTATCTATCTATCTATCTATCTATCTATCTATCTAAGATAAGATAAGATAAGATAAGATAAGATAAGATAAGATAAGATAAGACTTTATTGATCCCACGACGGGGAAATTTTTGCGTCACCTCAGCTCAGGTGCAGATATCAGAAGGAAATACAAAAATACAAATAAGTACAATCAATGGAGAAGAAAGTAAGATAAATAAATACACTATATACAATGGTAGCACACACAGTATAATACACTATTTACAATAGTAGCATACACAGTGTGTGATTATGGATATGGTTGGAAATATGGAAGACATAACTATATCGCTTGATATAGCTATTGTACCACTACTATTCCTATTTATAGACATGTACTCACACACATGTACACACTAATATACATAAGTATACATATACATACATATATACCTGCGCATGTCCATGCACATGGGAGGTCGATTATGCGTGAAGTGGTGACCGTGGATGTTCACAGTGTCCAGTGGCTTATGACATCGTGATTGAGGAGTTATAGAGTCTAACTGCTGTTGGGATGAATGATCTGCGAAAGCGCTCCTTCCTGCACCGAGGGTGTTTCAGCCTCTGGCTAAAGGAGCTGCTCAGCCCACTCACATACTCATGCAGTGGGTGATGTGGGTTGTTCATGATGGATGTCAGCTTTGCTAACATCCTCCTCTCGCCAACCACCTCCACAGACTCCAGGGGACATCCCAGCACGGAGCTAGACCTCCGCACCAGTTTGTCAATCCTGCTCCTGTCCCTGTCCGTGCATCCACTCCCCCAGCAGGCCACTGCATAGAAAAGGGCAGATGCTACCACAGTGTCATAGAATGTCCTTAACAGAGTCCTGCAGACTCCGAAGGACCTCAGTCTCCTCAGCAGGTGGAGTCGACTCTGGCCCTTCTTATACAGGATGTCTGTATTTGTAGTCCAGTCCAGTTTATTGTTGAGGTGAACACCCAGGTACTTATAAGAGTCCACTATCTCAATGTCTTTCCCTTGGATGTTCACCGGTGTTGTAGGGGGTGACTTCCTCCTGAAGTCTATGATCATCTCCTTTGTCTTGCCGGCGTTGATTTGGAGTACGTTGGTCTCACACCAGCCAACAAAGTCACTGATGACCCCCCTGTATTCCTGATCATTCCCGTTTGATACGCATCCAATGATGGCTGTATCATCTGAGAACTTCTGTAGATGGCAATCGTCCGAATTATAACGGATGTCTGAAGTGTAAAGGCTGAACAGGAAAGGTGATAGAACCGTGCCCTGTGGTGCCCCCGTGCTGCATATTACCACCTCGGACACACAGTCATGGAGCCTCACATACTGTGGTCTGTTGGTAAGGTAGTCGATGGTCCATGCAGTCAGCTGCTTGCCTACTCCGGCTCCCTCCAGCTTCCCTCTCAGTAGTGCAGGTTGAATGGTATTGAAAGCACTGGAGAAGTCAAAAAACATGATCCTCACAGTGCTCCCCGCCTGCTCTAGGTGAGAGAGGGATCGGTGTACCAGGTAGATGACAGCGTCATCCACCCCAATTCCAGAACAGTAGGCGAACTGCAAG